>JAMKCH010004481.1:0-34858 GCA_023653785.1 Ophioderma brevispina
TGTCTGCGAAGATCCTCGTTATTATAACCTGGTGGGTATCTCGTGGGGGCACCCCTTTCCTACCCATAAGATTTCTTGGTTGTTAACCAGCGCAGTGCTTCACAATCTTGGCTTTAAGGTACTTGACGGTTGTGTTGTACGCGTGATGGTTAGTCTCGGTAGTAAATCCTGAAGGTGAAGTTGAGTGTCTCATCCTCAACTGCAGAAGGGTAGCGGTCTTACCAAGCTTGCAGCCATCCCCAAGCAGCGGAGCCACAGATTAGCAGGACGAAAATCCTCAGAATGAACAGGATGCAATCTTTCAATTTCGTAATTCTTTTCTTCTGTAGGAAAAGCTTTGGTCTTCTTCAAGTCCATCATGGCTCCCAAAACACTCCGGTCTTTGGACTTGGGCATGAGAGTGAGTTCTTAGGTTATCTGAATCCCCGTTCTTTCACTGTCTTCATAACCAATCCTACTTGACTTATCAGATGATTTGCTTGGAAGATACAATCTAAACAAATCGTCGGATAGACAAATCTTTGGATACCCCTCATTCTCAGATGTTATACACTGTCTTTACCAATCTTGTAGGCAAGGGGAAGCAGTTGAAAGTCCGAATGACAGAGCTCGAAATTGGTAAGATTGGTTGTCGAATCTGGAAAGCAAAGCAATCTTTGATTGAGAGGAAAAACTGGAAACATGGAGGTAGCGTTTTAAATCCAATGTCGCGCCGAACCAAGCCTTCTTCAACTCTTTGAGAAGTGCAAAGGTTCCATTCTGAAATGTATTGGTCGAATAAATCTGTTCGGAGGGCGTAGATTTATGATCGGTCTGATGGTCTCCTGTTTTCTTAGGAGCCAGGAAGAAAATCGCGTAGGAGTTAGAAGCCGTCCATAGTCCTTTTATTGGGAGGATTGCATTCTTTCTTAACAATTCGTCGTCTTTCAAAATCATAGCCTTTAATGTCTATTTGCCATAGGCGTAGTGCAAAAATCTGTAGACTTGCATTGGCGGACGAGTGGTTAAACTCAAATGGTAACCTCTGAGATTGTCGGTAGAACCCATAGAATCGAGGTTATCCTGACCGCCACGCCGGAAGGAATAGCCTTAGACGCCCCCCCCCCACTGGCGTCATAGGTATGTGTTAGGAGGTTAATTGTACCTTCCTCCCCTACTCGCGCCAGTCTGGCGCCTCTACAATCTGGAGTAGGAAGCATAACTTATGTATGTCGGAGCCTCTATAGTGGATTGCTGTCTTTCGCGTCGTAGCTCGACTTCCGAAAGGAACCCTCGGTTCCCTCTGTAGCAGGGGATAACTGGAAAGAGGGAAGTCCTAGGAAGATACTTAAGGGTGGTCGTTATCCATTTGTACCATGAGAACGTCACGGAGGGAGAAGAAAGCTTTCTGGATACACGACGATCGGCTCGTCGGGGTTTGGTTGGTAGTATTCGGAGAACGAGCCAAGAGGAAGATAGGTA
Source organism: Ophioderma brevispina (assembly GCA_023653785.1). Taxonomy (NCBI): domain Eukaryota; kingdom Metazoa; phylum Echinodermata; class Ophiuroidea; order Amphilepidida; family Ophiodermatidae; genus Ophioderma; species Ophioderma brevispina. Next base: position 1,462 of record JAMKCH010004481.1, read on the forward strand.
AGGTGATTGACCCGACGGTTGACCCGATGGAGTAGTGGTCGAATAATCTCATAACTAAAGAACCACGATGGCGACCAGAAGAAGAGAATCGGCGAGGAAGGAGGAACGGTTTTTGAAGTAAGTATTCCACTCCCGGAGAACTACGGAGACGGCCCGAAGATTGACTAGATTGACGGAAGGGCGGACCGGAGACAACAGAAGTCTTGGAAGTAAGTGGAAAAAGTATAAATCCCCTATCATCTCAACCTCTGCCCTCAGCACTTTAACTTTTTAGGAGCCAAAGGGAGGGGAGCTCTGTCCCTCATCGAAAAGAATATCTAACTCCCCCATCACCATACAAGTTTCACTGTTCCTCTAAAATTAAATCATGGACCCGTCGGGAGGTTATCGGTTAACGGGCCCTTCAGAACCGATCGAGTTTAACTCCGGGACGGGATGCACGGCCGTCGAGAGGAGTCGAGTTGACTCTAGACTTATCATATTCTCATAATTACAGTCTATATCATCATCCGCAAGGCCACTGATCACTAGAAATATGTGTGTCTTACGAGTACCCTCGGTACCCGTTTCATAACATATCCGCATCAGAAGGGCTAACAATAGGCGTGAGCCGCATCACCGCCGCCACGGGAGTTGCCCTCAGTTCTTAATCACCTGCAACACTACGGACGCAGGTGGACTGAGGGGTTTACGTTTCACACATTATAAAAGTGCCAGACTGATTTCTCAAGTATTGTGAATCATCACTGAATGAGGCAGGATTCTTTCTGTTTTGAACTGTCAATAGACCATGGCTGGATATCTGTCAACTTGTATTGAGGCGGCCCGTTGGGTACTCAACCATTGGTCATCTTACAATTTACAATGAATGGAAGGAGTGGATCGAGACCAGGCCAGTCGTAAGAAATCACTTAATCCAAACTCCCTCCCCCCCACTCGGATTTTCATCATGGCCCTTTATCATCATTAACTGCTGGTGTGATGAGACGAGTTTGCCCTACAAACTGTTTAATAGCCTCTGCAGCAAACCGTATTCATAACGCGGAAGCTAGAATCAAAGGGTAGAACTTGACATGCTCTTGCAGTACCTTGTTGAAGTAAGAGTAGAAGCTTCCCGACGGATGACCCGGAGGGGGATGCCTGAACGGAGATGGTATAGGATTAGCCTTGATTCTGTCTCCTTAACTTTTTTCCATGTATAGTCTAGTTCATAAAGGAATTTCGGATCTCCAATTTATGACACCACTTCGTGTATATTACAAGGTTCTTCTCTTGAACAACTTCTACATTTCACACACAGTTCATGCGGGTCTGATCTTGCTTCGAAGGAACTCTTACATCCCGAAATATTCGAGTGGCTCTGTGAAACTAGGTGGGTATTCATGCTGCAACATCAAAACAAGACATACTTGTAACGGTGTAGATTCGATAAGGTACCCCGCCCGCCGAGAATCAGGAGTTCCAAAAGGGTAGTACAGAATAAGGCCAATGGAGACCAAGATGAACGAGACAAGAAGACACAGGGCACCCCCCAAAAAAAAAAATTAAGAAAAATTGCAGAGTCATCGGCACGAGCGGAAGTATACTGTGAGAACACAAATGACATGGTTGCACGCTGAGGCTATAATCACATAAGGGGAAGACAATAAAAATTAATGCAAGGGAGCAGACACGAAATAGGGACATATCCCCAACATGCCCTGGCGGTCTAGGTGTGGGACTTAAAGGGGGGAGCTAAACCGGCCAAGGAATAAGCCCAATTAATAACCGCAGTACGAGCAGCGCGAAAAAAACAACAAAAAAAAAAAAAAAGGGGCCTGCGGCTAGCGGGGCAACCATTGTGAAGGGATAATACATACTATATATCGCTACTTATGGTAACAGCTTCCGAATTCCACTTAGAAATCTTCGAATTCCACTACTAGACAAACTTCCGACTTCCCAACATTGACGGTGGAAGAATTGCCCCTATGGACAGCATTATGTACATGCAAAAAACACAATTTTTTTGGGATTGAGGGCGCCCTCCTCAGGAAATTCCTGAGTCAGATTTAAGGCAGGAGACAAAAAAAAAGTCTTTAACAAAATATAGTGCAATACTAGATTCTTTTATGTGGGAAAATTGTAATAATGTTTGAATTCTAACATGGTTATGCAAGTAAAACCAACAGTAACATCTGAAGCTGTTATTCACGCTGTTATTTTCGTTTCTGCAATGGTTAATATTTTTAACAGTGTTTACATTATGCATGTTGTGATTTCAGTGCAGTTAAAATGTGTTTACAGTTTTGATTTTTTAACAGTGCAGATGATTAAGCATGTATTTTTTACCCTTTCTACAGATTTTACCATCGTGCCACCCTGGACTGGTTCCTAGGGGGGGTGTGGGGAATGTGACATCTCAAATTTACCAGGAATCGGTCTGATCAAATCAGGGGTGTGAGAGGCCGTGGACAAAACACGAGGAAAAGGGAAAACATGAGGAAAAAGGAGAAAAAATTGCAACAGGATGAAAATCAGAGAAAAGCTAAAATTTAGGCCCTAACAAAATTTCAAAAAATGATGGAAATCATCTTAAATTAGAGCATACTTCAAACCCCTGTAAAATGTTGACTTGTCAGCAAAATGGTATAATATAAATAGATGTCGATGGACTACTTTAATGACCTACAGTATTTGTTCTTTATTTATTTGTTACTGTTTTTTCTGAAACACATGTTTGAAATTTATCCAATCCCCACCCAATAAATGGGGACATAACGAATAAAAAAAATAGATATCCATTAGCAAGAGGCAGCTCCGGCAAAGAAATGGGTGCAATGAACGAATTACTAACATACACGGAATGAAAGGAACGTACAATGACTGAACGACTTGCAATAGGGAACGGTACTAGTAAATTCAGTTGCCGCGTGCCACTGAACAATGACTGAATGAGAATCGGATAATTGTACCGTACAAAATAAATGCATAACGCAGAGTTAATGCACAAAACAATCCATTCAACATAGGTCATAAACATGAGGTCCATGCCTGACATCAATTCGCAGTCAGTAGATAAGGTTGCATGACACAAGTCACAGTACCAAAGAGATTGAACAACCTGCCTAGAAAAAGTGGGTAACTTGGGAACCACATCCTGGGACATCTCACATTTGCGAGCATATTTTATACAAATGGCATAAGAATTGCAGGGACATTGGAATCTTGGAGCGAAATTTTGATTGTATTCCAAGGAAATTGGCAGTTTTCAGCCCTGCAAACCAGGACCCATTGCCCCCAGAAGCAAGCAACGTTTACCACTAGCTCTACTCTCTTCCTTAGAGGGTTGTTCCAATTGTCTTGTGACCTCTGAATTACCTTGGAAGTAGTTTCAATTTTTATATAAGATCGACAGGCATATATCTGGTTGTCAAACCTGAAATTTAGGCCTCAAATCCACTTCTTTAGACAAAACCCTGTGGTTTACTGGTTAACAAACGTGGTGAATAGGGCATTGCAATATGCAGTATTGCTTGTACCATAAAAACCTGCCAGTTGTTCCCACAAAAACTAGTGGTAGGTGTGAAAGTGGTCAGGTTCTTCTTATAAGTAGAGGAGCACCGGCCTGCTCTGAACAAACTGTTATGACCAGGCCACATCTCAAAACATAGGGATTTCTACGTTGGAATAACCAAAATTAAAACTCAAACCATAATTTCTAGTAGAGAGGCAGTATTATCAACAGCAAAGGTGCAGGAGGTGGGATGTATGATCATATTGATTTCGGTATCACGGGACATGTCACTACTGGACTAGCCATTTAACGGTGAATATCGCGTTATCGTCGCTCTCTCCGGACCTTCAATTTCGCCAAAAACAACGCTCATAAACGCATTATTCTATGCATCGTAAAACTTATCAATTTCGACCTCGTAATCAGGCACTAACATGCAAATTTTACAACGGCGAATTCTCCGAAAAAAACGAGAAAAACATGACCACATACATAAACAAAAACAGCATGGGCTGCATACCAATCCACGGGATATGCTTTCTCTCCCTCTCCTTTTAGGTTATACTATTCCTATAGTATGTTCTAATGTGTCCTTGTGTTTACACGGCGCCACTTCAATCGGTGTAACAGTGTCACTAAGGACTGCTATTGTGATATCACGGCGGTTATGGAATAGTGTTTTGTATGCTATACCGTGTGTCCCAAAAAAAAAACCCAAGACTTGGGTGGAAGACGCCATAAGGGTTTGAACAAAGCCACGTGACGAATTATTCTTTTTGTAAGGTAAGATGGTGGGACTTTAGCTAATATTCCCTGAAAAGTCATAAAGGAGTCAATGGTTTTTTAAGATATGACACCAACACTAAAGTAAAACGCGAACCAATTTCTACAAAAATGAGGAGTTGGTTAACCCAAGACTGGCAATGAAAGAAACAGAATGGCAAATACCAATATTGATGGCAATCAAATTTATTGCCACATTCTTGCAGAAAGGATTCTACGGGTCAAATGACGCATTACATTATTTTATTTAATGATAAATAATAAAACATAATTTATTAGTGATAAAAATATGTTTCAAGAAGATATAAACTATGGAATAAGTATAGACAATCCACAGTACAAAAATAATAAATGCGTTGGGCGGCAAACTTGCTTGTTACTGAACATCATGTGACATGCTTCAACTTATAGAGGAAAACCTAGGTTTCAACACACACTTCAAGAACAATATCAGTAGAGTATTCTGTCATTAAATTTGGGTTAAGATAACTCTTTGTGTGCAGTCACAAATGATGATGATGATTAGCTCTCATCCAATTGCAGTCTATCTGGACAATACGAGAGTTTGTTGATCATACTTTCCTACTTCGATCTTTAAGTGTGTTCAACATGCATGTTTTTAGCTGTATTACCATGTTGCCAGCACCGGTCTTTAAAAACAGGGCAATGGTGGACGGGTGGGTGGGACTTAGAGATTCATATTGGGGGATGGTGGTTCTGGTGCAAACGTTACGTGCGTATTTGTAGTTTAATAATAGCGCCTCACTGTGGTTAAATGGGTCCTGCAGTTACTTGATTTCTGGGGTTATATCTTAAAACAATATACTCCCCCTTTATAACTTTTCCCGGGTATTAGATAGTCCCATCTTACCTTACCAACAAAGGATAGTAGTTACAGTGATTTCGTTCAAAACGTTATGGCGTCCGCCACCAAGTGTTGCGGTTTTTTTGGGTGAAACACAGTATATTATTAAATATATGGTGATGTTGAGGCAAGGAGCTACTAGCGCACAAACTCCAGTTTATTCCCATGTAGCATGAAACGTTCGATAAATGATGCATAACAGCGAGCTAAATAGCAGATTTTCATGGTGGATGTATTTGTTTTAGTATATAGCTGTATCTGTTCCTCAAATTCTAAATCCACAATAAATGCACACCCCTGCTTCCCTTGTAGTAAATCAATCGATGCTTTTCAATACAGGGGCAATATAGGTAGGCTATAAGGCCGAGTATGGGTAGGACATCTGATTATTTTGTAATAAAGGAAATCTTTCTTTCTATGTCAAAATATGCTAACTCCTGACCATTCTATGCTCCGACACAAGTGCGTTCGTCAGGGCGTACGAGGCAGTCGATCCAGAGGGCAAAATTTACTGCGTGTCCCACCAGAGGGGGCAAAATTCGTCAAGTAGTCCCGGTTGATTTGCTCCAAAATTAAGAATGATTTGACAAAATGCGTGCTTAGCGCGCGAAAATTGTTTCCGCATTCCTTTCATTTTGCCCAAATTAGGCTGAAATTGTTAAAATTACCCGAAAAAAAAGAGGTAAAACAGCGTTATTTTGGTCTCATATCGTCCCGCTTTTTTGAGCCAGAGGGGCAACTTCCCCCCCTGCCCCCCCCCCCAGCGTCGGTACTACACTGGCGTTCGCGATCTACCAGAGACCTTATCATAGCTAGGTTGTCAGCGTAATCAAACACCACTGCTTACGCGTTGGTTTTTAAGGTACACAAAGAGACGCAAGTGTTGAATGCTTACCAGCGCCGCTGGAACGAACGTACAATTGTTGGTTATGTTGGTTAGGCTGAAGAATATCTGATAAGGTAAACTATTCTGCCATGATTTTTACCTCTGCTAAAGAAACGAAAAAAAACACGTGACGAAAGCTTTAGTGGTAGGCCCTTTTGGGAAAATCTTTTCTTATCATGAAAATAATTGAGATTTGCAAGCGGGGGGCCGCATTTTGTAAGTGACGCGTATGTAGGTGTGAAGCACCATTTTCAGCATGGTTGTCGCCCCAAAGACCCAATATTTTTTGGAAAATTCACCCAAAGACTCCATATTTTTTGAAAATGTTACCACTCTCATCCAAAGACCTCTATTTTGAGGGGAAATTTTGAAAATTTTCCACCAAAGACCTCTATTTTTTAGACCATTTTGCAAAAATCTCACCCAAAGACCCCATATTTTGGACAATTTGAAGCAAAAATTTGCTAAAAAATTGTAAGAGAATTAGTCCAATTTCCCACATCTGAAGCCAAAATTTCCAAATTGCTAAAAAAGTCGAAATTTTGATGAAAAACGGCAAATTTGTGTTAAATTTGACGCAAAATCTGTAACTCTCGGTCCCTTTTTCTGCAAAAATTGGTATATGGGTCCCACTTCCAGACTCTCGGAGGCACGTCCCTACTCAAACCAAACTTGAGAACCTCCTCCCGGCAAACGCTTCGATGTGTACTATAGAGGTCAGGTTCTGAGCATTATGTTTTTGATCAAATGCATATCAATTGTTGCTTTGACGTTATCTATTCTTATGTTTTTTCTTAAATCTTCATAATTTGCATAGGCTTAGTAGTAGCATTGAGGAATTCAGAAATTTGCCCCACCCAAGCTAGCAGTAGTATTGAGGAATTCAGGAATTTAAAGGTACACCACCCGATTATAACATATATTTTTCTGTTTCGAAGGAAGGGCTATTACCAACATATTTTAATTCCAAAATTTCATTTGAATCCGACGTACAATTTTAATGTGAGCGGTATGTGTGTGTGTGTGTGTGTATTACAATAGGCCTACTGAATATCGTAAACCACAATTAGACGGTTAAAAATGTTCCTAATTTTACTAGACTTTACCGTTTAAATTACGGTTAACTCCAATTATCCAATAATCTTCACGCTTTATTACCTATACCTACCATAAAATAACAATTTGGAAGCAGAAACATGTAAATTAACAGTGGCTAAAAAATAATACTACACATTTTGAAAAAAAGTAGTATTTACACGCTGGCCGTTATTATATTTTCCGTAATATTACGTTCTTTTGTAACTTATTTTGTTTTAATGTAAGAATACGAACTATGAAAATCGTTTTACCTATAAAATGTGTTAAATAACGTCGTAAGTAACGTCATTAAAAAAAATGCAAAATCTTATTTTCCCTATCATTTTAAAAAAAAAAAATTAAAAACTCTTTTCCTCCTTTTTGTATTATATTTAGTTTAGTTTGAAAAAAAAGTAGTACACACACACACATATATATATATATATATTTAATTTTAGCATCTGCTATCAGTAAAGTCATGTAGTGTAGTGGATAAGGTTTAGGACTTGTAATCTTAAGGCCCTGGGGTCCGTTCCCGAAAGTGGTCGTACGACAGTCGTAGCCTCTTTCTATCGCAACTTTGCGTAAAGTTCACACTTACGAATTTACTGCGTTCCCGAAACTTAGTATGCACTTAAGATTTTCTTCAAAACTTACGGAAAATCTAGGTCTGTTGTAACTAGCCCGTACGTTTTTCCACGACTGTTCACGCGTTCCTGCAACTTAAATTAGTCGCAGGATTATCGTAAAGTTACGCGAACTTCTACGTCTACTCAGTGTTGACGTAGAATTGCCATATTTAACCGAACAAGTTGATATCAGGGACATTTATGGACGAGCTAGTATTCGCGATTTTACTTGGAAAAGGGGATGTGTGTGAGAGGATTAGGAGAATATTTCCAAACATCTGACATGTTCGAGACCAGGGGTCACTATGTGTTTGGTTTGGTGTGCGTGTAGGTGTGTGTGTGGGTGGGTGGTGCGGGGTGTGATGTGGTGGGGTGTATGTGTGTGTGGGTGTGGTGTTGTGTGTTTTTTTTTCGCTCAGAGGTCACCCAATGACCGATTTGTAAAACTAATTGTAAATAATTATGTAAACAGTAGGACGCTAATTCTGTCGATTTATTAGAATTTCAAAACAGATTATTTTTTTTAATAAAAAAGATGCATCTGTTGGTAGGTCAACCTCACATTTTGGGGATGTCTCCAAAAGACCTCCGAGTTTTCAGCCACATCACCGTTACTACAAAGTTGAGTGATTCCCCTTCCCCCAAGAGTGATTCGGCATGATTAATGAGTACAGCATGTCTAATTGTGAAAACCTAAATAAAAATGTAGGGTTTTTTCCATTTTAAGCGAATCGTCCCCGCCTTAGTAGTAAAGCTTTAAGGCACTGCCAGATTAAGTGATTGAGGAAAAGTCTCTTGTATTATTATTACACCTAGCTACCGACACCGCATTGCATTGTAAAGAAAAATAAACAATATTGTGACGTGTGTTTGCCGAGAAAAGGTTTCAAATGTTAAATTACCGTCTACAAGAATAATTGCTCTTGTGCATGAAATATTGAAACACAACTCATAATATAACCTCTGTTATCTAATGAAGACGAAACTAATAGGCCTATACCTATAAGGGCTTTTGAAGATATACAATTACCGGAGATGTACATCAAGCGTCTGACATGTGTGTGAAGAGTGGTATCATCATCGATACGAGGGATGATATAGATGTAGAGTGTAAGGGTTGGGTAGCAGGTTGTAGCATAAAGGTTTACAGCCAGACAAAGTATAAACCCTATAAATGTTTTGTAAGTAAACAATCAAATAATTTTGAAATAGCTACAAAAAACTTAAATTCTTGTAGGCCATGGATACGTTTTTTTCACAAAATAAGGCCCTTCTAGGTGTCAACTTGGACCGTGTCTTTTAATTCGAGCAAATACTCAAACTATGAAAACTTGGATTCAAGTGCCAAAACGTATGAGTAATGTACCAACCATATACAAGCAAATTCTAGTATTTGTTTTTACGCCAAAGATGAACAAAGTACTTAACCTCATTCATCTTGCGCACATGAACATCCAGGTAAGAATACAGATTAGTACAAAGTGGTGGAGGAAATCAGCTTTAAACCAAATGGTTGAAAGTATTTAAATCGCCAAATTCATTCCTCCTTTTTTGTCACAGTGGGTCTGGGCACTATGATTTTTAGAGGTGAGGGGGAAAGGTCATGGGCGTCAATCTGGGGTGGGCAAAGGGGTATGCCCTTCCCACATTTTGTAATACACAAGGTAATCAGCTACTTTTAAAAACTTATGTCAATCCACAACCCCAAGTTTGAGGAGAAAGTGACACGCATGGGCAAGATCGGAGTTTGGAGTGCAAAGTTCCCAAAATTGCATTGTGTTTGTGAATATTTTCAAAATTTTGGATGGGGAAAACCGTTGGGTCAGGTCCCTCTCTAATACATTGTATGACTCTCTTCCCAGCCTCCCTCTCCATTCCTTCCCATTCTTTGTCATCTCCGTAAGTTCCCTTTACATGCACACTTTTTTCTATATAAACGCAGTGCCATTTGTCAAACATGATACAAAATATTTAGGCCTACACTTTACCTTGACTTGCTCAGGCTTTTGTGGTTCAATTAACTGCGAGTTTCATATGAAAGAAAAGTTTTTCATCTTTGAAAAGTGGTTTTCATGATATTTGTAGGAGTTGAATTCCCAAGTGCGATAAATTTATATTTATGTATGGCATGACAGAAATTTAACTTAACTGCAAGGGCCCAGGTACAAGCTCTGAACATGAGTGGTAACTTTTATCTTATATTTTCTTCAAACAATTGTATTTGTTTTGTAATTGAAGAAACCAACTCAACACTTACTGTCTAGCATGACTGGAAATTTTAGACCTATGCAAGTGTGACACACAGTGTTGAAAATACTTCATAAGTGCCTAATCATTTTCAGTGTTAAAAAAACAAACCGAAGAAAATAAACATCACGATCTAAAATATTCACATCACTAAATATTGCTGCTTGGACATACGCACAAATTGTATTAAAAACAGTAGATTAAACCATCTACTACATCATAATTTCAAGTACTGCGTTTTCTCAGTCAAAATCTCTTTTTTTCATCCATAAGAAACTTGAGTCTCATGAAAGTGAATATTGGCTGCTTTACCAAGTTATATGTGGGTATCTTGGTTATGATGATAATTAGTATGCAAGGCTATTGCGTGCCTTCAATTACTGTATGTTCTCTCTTACCTTGACCTTGTGTAAACACAGCAGGTGGCAATTAGCGGGTTGTTTAAAAAGCTGGTAAGTTGCAAACAGCAATGTGCATGGCCTTGGCTTGGTTGAAATAAACTAGTACCTAATATATTTGCCATTTTTTCTAAAGCTATAGTTTTTTTAACTACATGGTATAGAATTATGTGTTAGCAGCGGTCCTTTTTTTTTAAACAATTAAAAGTTGAAGAGTCCAATACATTTCATCTAATATAAAAGTTTGCATATAAATTTCAGAAGAGGGAGTTTCAAGTTTAATATAGTTTATCATAACACAGATTTACTTTACCTAAAGTTTAACATATTTTTTTAAAAATTTAGTATTTTTTTCCATAAACCCATCAGAAATTCTAACAAGCACTGTTAATATAACACCAAATACTATTTAACTACATCAAAAGTTTTCACCACAATGTGTCAGCCACATTTTAAGTGCCAGTGACACAACATTCAGATTCCCCCTTGGATCCCGTCTTTAACATTTTTGAACTAGAGGCAAAAAAAATCTTTGTTTGTCTTTTTCATTGTTTGGTATTTCGAATACCACCATAATTTTTCATCAAAACCGTTTATCTTTCCATAAAATAGTTGAACAAACAAAAAAAACTTAAAGTTTTTTAATTTTTAAAATTTTTAATGGAAGCAATAATTGCGTGTAATTGTGTGATTTTAAAAATCATTTGACCACATTTTTCCATATTTTAAAAAAAAAAGACCCATTATTCCAAGATTTTTTATTTTTTTTTATAACTTAGTCCTCGATGCTTTATTTTCCTCTCTCTATTGGATTCCAGGTAAATTGTTGGATGACTAAGGAAATCCATTATTTTTGTCCGCATCTGTCAATCTCTATCTTAAAATTCAACCCTGTCACACACAACGTTCCCCCCCCAAAAGGATTTCCATAAATCTCCATGGTAATCAGCTGTGGAGGATTTCCACATTTTCACATCTTCAGCGGTAGCAACTTTTCATATCCTCTTATGGAGGGGGCATAATTCATCTAGGAATAGCCCAATCCGCCCTTTCGTGCACACACTTAGGCCCTAACGATCAGTCATGTTATTGTATAGATTAGCGACGCGTAAATGGAATGAATCCCCTCTATAAAGGAAATGAGTACACTCTAAAAAAAAAGGTGCAAGAGGTTCAATTTCTATTTCTTTTAAGTTGTAATGCTAATCGTTAAAAATACGGCGTTCGATTTTCTGAATATATGGCTATATCGTCAGAAAGAAGTTACTCCACTTCATTTTGAAAAATCGGAAAAATAAGTCGCATAAAAATTCTTTATCAATACATTTTTTTTAATTCGCATAACTATCAAACATCCATGGAACATAAAGTTTATAACACACTCATTCTATATTTTTACATTTGAGTGAGTGAGTGAGTATTAAAAACATTTGAATGAAAACTCAACACCATTGTGTCATACGTGTCATGAAGATAATTATAAAAACGAACGCATATTAAAACTTAATTTCAATTCAAACTTACAATTTACAATTACAAAAAAAGGATACACATCATACATGATGAACAAATCATCACCTCTCCAGGTATAAAACAAGTAAAACAACAATTGCAAGATACACATTAAAAAACAGCATCAAGAAAAACAGTTCAAATATGACTGATAAATATATAACTATACACACATAGACTGATGACCAAGTTTCATCACTCATCCATGTATCAAGGCACTGAAAAAACTTAACTTCAAATACAGATTAATCGACCATCACATCAGAACATGCAAACTGAGTCCCCCTTAAACACGACCAAATAGATTGTCTCATACTGTACATTTTATAAATGGCGCCAATACACTTTGGGCATTATGCCAAACTGATAGATTTTTAAATTACATCATAAACAATTATACATAAGAACCCCTAATACTGCTACCTATTAAAGTTACAGACCTTAAAGTAACAAATCCTAATTAAAATAACAACCCGTCTGTTCCATACAGACGAGGTGCCCCCTTATAGTCGCCTTTAACGACATGTAAGGGGGGACAGCGGGCCTATCTTAAAACCCGAACCCACAGGGGGCTTTTACATTTGAACCTTCAAATTAAGTGTGTTTTCAACACCTGTTTTTTTGGGCCCTTGTATTTTACGTTTATCCAATCCGATCTTCTCAAAATTTTTGATTTTAAAAGAATTCTTAATACTTAATTCCATGATTTCTTACATAATGGTACGAGATATATCAGCAAATGCTTGTGGCGAAAGCAATTGCTGGTATTAGACAATTTTACTTCAACGGTAGTCGTTCTTAAAGTCTATTTTTGATGCTTTTTGTCGATCTTTATGAAAATTTCCAAACAGACAAGATCTTTTTTTTTAATCGATAGTTAAACCTGGTTTTCTGAGTGCTTAAATTATTTGCCTTTGGTGCATATTCACAACCCCTCTTTTGAATCCAATTATCACTTGCATGAAATACGGTGTAAATCTATTCCAATATCATTCGTTTTTCAAGATGGGTTGGTATGAGATAAGTCTATACATCACGAAATGCAATAACGCTAACCGCATTTTGTAATCCACTTTAAAGCATGCATGCCAACTAACCCAGTGAATACCTAAAAGGAGTTGGTTTTTTGCCAACGTGGCAAAATGTATCCAATTAGATCGATTTTGTGTACCTTTAAAATCAACATCGTATAGGCCTCCTACTCTCTATTAATTCTTTCCACAGCAAATGCTTTCACACCGCAGTACGTTCTGTATAGTTGTCCTCGAAACTGTGCCCTCTATACCGATCCTCCATTTTGCATTCTTAATTTTCATTTGAAATCGCACTTATCCACCAAGCACTGGCTTGGCCATTTTCTCTTCCCTTTGTCTTGGATCGGGGACTTTTTTTTTGTAGAATAACAGACTTCTTTTCTGATGTCCTCAGGTTTGGCAATTTAGCTGTTTTATCTATATAATAGTTTCTGGACGCGTTTTTAACTCGTTTAAGTTTGAAAAAAAAGGTTCTGTTTCTTTTTACGATACCGCTGGAAAAAAATAAAATTAAATATAATTTTAATGATGCCCATCAGTCCGACAAATTATATAATACTATATGCCCTTTTTAAAGACTTGTGACACAGGATTGTCTCACAGGAATGTTTTAAATATCGGCCCTAAAACTTGACATCAACGACACGCCCCATCTTTTATTCGTATATTACGTTATCTCACGCACGAGGCAACCTATGTGTAACAACACCCCATAAGCACATCATAAGTTTGCATGTGTACATAGTCCGCGTGCATGGTATACTGCTGTGGCAGTACATACAACGCGTTTATAGTCCTCGCCTATTAGTATTACCACAAGGTGCACAAACAATAACAATTTGTATCCTACCGTGTTCATAATTACGCAAAATAGTTTGAATTAAAACGGTTAAAGCAGTAGTGACTATCTTAACCTTATTTAGTGTCAACATCTCAAGATACTATTGAATTGCTCCAGAATTAAGGTTACTTGTGCATAACCATTAATATTGCTTTCCTGGCATGAACCAATTATGTTTTCTCGTTGTGAGACTCATCCACAACTCTATCACGCGTTCATTGTTCTTGATTTGCAAATTGGGTTGCATTCAAGTTGATTATATATCGATGGACAGCCGGTGTTTAGTGGGTATTTTTTATGTTGTTCTACTGACAATAGGGCAAGTTATAAATGTCAATTCCATCTTCAACAGTTTTTTAAGTGGATAATATACACTCTAATTGAAAAGGACTTTGCGTTAAGAAAATGAACACCTTGATTCACAAAAATGAAACATATTTACACCTACCAAATGGTTCAAAGAGGGGAACATGATTAAAACCACAATGTGGTCTGTGGGGAACATCATTGCAACTTTTTTGTGTTCTATTTGAACCACCGAACAAGTTCATAGAAGTTAACACATTTTGGTGTTTCAAATGTAATAGTTTTTGAACACAGGAGGGTGTTAAAAATAAAGGTGTTTGGTTACCATTGAGACAGTAGTGTAAAACAATGTATTTAACATTGAAACATGTAGTGTTGAAGACGTTAGAACAGGTGGGTCCTATAAGAATTTCAGTGTTCAAAATAGATATGGAAATGTTACAAATGAAGAACACATAAAAATGTGTTCAAATTTGGGTGTTCAAAATAGATTCATTCAAAAGTGTTCAAAATAGCCAAATTTTGAAACATGAAAATGTTAAAAAATGAGAACATGAACATTAATATTGTTTCTGGCTGATGGTCAAGTAACAGCAAATTTTATTTTCATAGTATCAGAAAAATTCAATCCAAAAAACAACCAAATGCAAAGAAATATTCAAAGGTGGAAATCAAAAATTATTTAAGTACAAATCCCCATTGGCAGAAGTATTACAATAAACATGGACAGAAACAATGGCAATTAAACATACTCAGCATGTAATATAAAAGTCCAAACCAAAAGTTGCAATAAATATACTCAAGAGTGAGATAAACCAATTCAAAATGCAATTCTATTACCCATAGCTGTCCACACATTATAATAAAGGATAAACTGGAAACATTACAGTCCCACGCTATGGACACTCGTGGTAAGTTTCACTCCAGCTACGGTACGGTTGTGAGTGAGCATGTCGAATTCAACAGTCCCGATCGACAGAATTCAAGAAACAGTGTCATAATACGTTAATAAATAAAACAAAATAGATAAATGTCGCTTATTATATCCACAATTAAACTCCTATGCGATACACAGTCTTAAAACGATCCAGCGGGTGAATTTAAGAATGATTGAATGGGTTTTTCTCTAGCCTGCTGCCAGCGTATTCTCGCCCACGTAGAATAGACTTTGCAGCTAATTTGATCACGTGATTTCTTGAGAAGAAAATTACCCGGATGACGAACGCAAGGCGTTGAAGAATTGTGAACCACCGTACAGAAAAAATCCGTAAAATCATTCAGAAACACTTGCTGTTCAAAAGTATGTTCACGATTGGAACACTTATGCTTCATCCTTTCTATATTTATTTGTCAAGCTTTTAATCGACATTCTGCTCGCAGGTATTAGGGCCTAGGCTACCGTAGCTAGGCTAGGCTACGGGGTCAGGCCACGATGACTGGTTGTTGTAGACACAGCAAGAAAATGGGTTCCAATCAGACGTCTTAATCAACCACGTTGTACTTTTTACCCCCCTAATAAGTATTAGGATAGTTGTATTGCAGCCTCTATCTAACTTTTTAATTAAAACTTGTTAATTGGCTAATTTAGACCTATCGAACTTGATTTATTGGTCGCGACACGACGGTGTTCATCACATTGAAACGCTAAAAGTCATCTGTTATGAACACTGGTGTTGAAAATATGGTCAGCACATATTTTTAAATGCGATGTTCAGAACTGGCACCTTTGAACACCTGGCATAAACAGTGAACACGTCTGTCAAATGGTGTGCTAATGCTAAACCATCACACGTTCAGGCAATGTTTGGGAAATTGAACACCAAATAATTAGCTCATGTATCAGAACGCGTACTGTTTTATTAGAGGGGTAAAAAGTAGCGAAAAAATAAAACCTCAAACTGGAGATTCGGGAACATGATGATTAAAAAAACAGAAAAATTCATAATCATGCGCCTTATATATAACTAGAAAATGAACGCATAATTCCATACACTGGATATTTCCTCTATTGGCGAAATTCTAATAATATGGGCATTAGTTACGGACTATCTTAATTTGATTTTAGTTGCACTTGTTTAATTAATGACGCCCATGAAAATTCTATTTGAAATCTCTGAGCACTGCTTTTAAAAGGTGTTTCTAGAAAATAAAATACTTTCACCTGCACAGCCGCGCTAATTGAAGGTGGAAATATTCCAACTACATAAATCAACCAAAATCGCAATATTAGAAAAAAAAGGAGGCATTGCATGTAAAAAAAAAAATAAATACTATAATTTTAAGGAAAATTCTGGCAGGCAATTTTTCTGCAAACAAATTACCGTACGTTAAAATTTACAGTATATTGTAAAACATTAATTAATCGAAAACACTCAAAAAACATATAAAGTAAGCTTATATTTGGTGGTGAGTTATAATTACAGCGATTGTAAACTTGTGTAGAGTAAGATATCACAGACGAACACCTAACTTAGTAGCGATCCACACTTTTTTGCAGTGCATGTACTTAAATTGACAGTTTGGTTTTTTAAATGTACTACCTCAAACTGTAAAATTATAGATAGTAAATCTTGATGAAGACCTGTAAAAGCTATATTTTAACGGGTTTTGTTGCAGAACGGCTGCCAGGAGTTTCCTGTATGTCACATTTACAGTATTTTCCCCTGTAATTTAGTACTTAATCGTATAATTGAAGATTTGTCGGTGTATATATGTTGTTACTCATTTAATTCGAATAAAGGCTTCATTTTTAAATTTTGTGTCATTATAGGCCTGAATATTGGACATCAAATTTACAATATTTTTAAGATTACTTGTTTTGTAAAAAAATGGAAATTGTAATTTTTTTGACAGGATTTTTCCTGTAAATTGCACTGTATTTTTTAACAGTGTGGTTGCCATCCTGACACTCGTTGACGGATCAATTGCCGCCTGCAGAGTATTGCGTCCGGCCTTGGCAGCGGTTTGGGAGTCCTGCATTAATTTGTGGGCAACAAATTTCGTAATCAATAGCAACATTAGTCATTACGATTTCAAGAAAAACTCTGAAATTTTGAGGAGGGGATGAAAAATATATGCTATCAGCAGTTCGCATTTTCACAAAACACAACAAGAAGTATCAAATAATCTAGGGCTCGCGTATGTACTTGAATGATTTTGATTGTTTTTATCCATTTGCATTTGTCTGGATCTTTCACCACAAGGTGATCTAAATATATTAATTTTAATAATAATTATTTAAAACCGTTGGATTTTAGAAGTATGAGATATATCCACCAATGCAAGTAAATATTGCTGCAAAACAAAAAAGGAGGACTTCTACTAATTTTATAAACCGTATCTCAAATGAAAGGTATTCTATCTATACAACACCTCCTCACTACTCCACGTCGCGCTTCGTCGTTCCGCGCTGTAACTCGAAAAACTTAGCCAACAAAATAAATGTCCGTATTAAAGTTAATGCCATAACAAACGTATTTGTGACGATGCTAAGGTACTTTGAAGTTCCATCTTTCTATCCGTTGCAGACGACAAAATGTATTTTTCATGGATTTTTTTACAACGACCCTCAAAGGTGATTTGGTCATGATAGATCACGTAATAAGAATGTGTTTAAGATTCGAATAATGACTTTCTCGATTGTTAGGTCATATATAAGAAATAAAAATACGGGTCACCGAACTTTTTTTGAGAAAAATTTCTTAAAAACACTAGTTTTTCAAAAAAACAGTCAACACGTCTATGGAAAATTCATTTTTTTTTTCATGGACATTTTTTTAATATTAAAAAAAAAAATCGTTTTGTTTTTTTAATTTTCCAAATTTTAATAAAAGTTGCGCACTATAGTTTCCTGTAATAATTGTTTGAAATAAGAGTACGCAGTTTAGTACCGAATTGTGCGACCTGTACATGGGCGTATGCGCGTGTCTATTTTAATCGCCTTGTTTACGAGTGTAGCAGCAGTGACGACATTCACGCCCACATGCAGCAGACTGTTACTGAAATCAGTTCCGCAATTATTACTAAGGGACTAATTATTTTCGAAAACACGGTCTTTTTAGTATAGTCTAACATAACCAAAGCGATATTGAGGTGTGTACACGCCACAAGGAGTCAGCAGGCTAACGTTGAGCTGACCGCGAACAAAAACGGCACGCAAAAATGATTAGGCCTAAGGCTGACTCAGAGATTTGTCGGGGAGGACGTCCTCAATTTTCAAACAAATCGTGTTTTTTAATATACATATGCTTGTCCATATAATAATCACTTGTTTGAAATAACTAAGCGTCAAATCGCAGTCCCATCGAAAATCACAATTTGTTAAAAATTCGGATCCGGAATTTTGTTATACACGTTATCCTATGGCACTGTTATCTGTACAATTGTTGTTAACTGCATGAAAACCGAAAATCCGATTTCAATCTCTAACTTTGAAATTGAGCTTTTAGGTGATTCTTTAGTTCTAGTTTACTATTTTAATTACGACACAAAAAATGATATTTTGTTTCGAAATATTTAAGTCAGACTAAAACATTTACATTGCTTTTTCCCCTCTGTATATGATATGTTGTTGTGTTCGATGAGAATCAATAAAAAAAGTGTGGCTAAGGAAAGGGAAGAAAAGTAATGGAAATGTGAGAAAGTAAAAGTATTTTAAAGTCACAGGGTGTGGTCCCCTGATCTCCGATTCGTGATTTTGAAATGCATTTTAAGCGTGTGTACACACTCGAAACCAGTATTATCTGGACGAGTAGCATTCTTTCTTATTACTGTTGTCCAAAAGTCGTTTCTTTTATACGACTTTAAACGATATTAATAAGTTTGTAATTGGACATTAAAAAAAAAACCTTACGAGCATTCGATACGTCGTAATTTTTTTGCCAAGTTGTCGGCCGCTATCTGCTGTAATGGCGCTGGGCCTCAATCTTCCGTTTTTCCCCTTTTAGAGAGAAATCACAGCTAAAATGCCAAAATAAAGCCTTAGTATCAGTTGAATGTGGGTGTTTTAAGATTTGCATCACTTCTCAAAGTTTTTTAAGGAAGTTCTCAAGTATTGAGTCACATCTTCACAAAATATAGAATCAATATTTAGGCCTATGTGCAATTCTGTTAAATGGAAGTGATATTTCCTTCACGAAACCTATATAAAATCATATTTATCATCATGTTTATAATGCCTTTAACACTCTCTATAAGACCTAATAGGTGAAATGTTGGAAACAAATACTCTTTTCATCTGAAATGTATTCACTTGGGTTTCTGACACGAAATGATAAAGAAAACACACATTTTATACGACATTTGTAAAAGTGTGTTGAAAAAAATTAAGAGAGAAAGATGCTTCAGTTTCCGGGAAAACAAAATAGTTACTTGAGGGCCCGTTCTATAAGTTATAAGTTTCATTGAAAACAGGTAAAAGGGCCAAAGCGTGCAATGCTTCTCAGAATATGGGCACGCTCCACGTATCAAATCATGGCGAGTTTTCCCGCGCATTTCGAGTTTCACGCGCTGTGATCAGTTTTCCTCCAATGTCGGTGTGCCGGCGTTATAATGTCGAGTTTACACGCTATATGTCCAGTTTGCCCTCTATACATCGAGTTTGCTCTCTATATGGTGGTTTGACATAAATCAATCATGTCCATTTGGTTCAAAATCTCGACCTGATTTTTTCTCAACATGAGCTAACTCGACATGATTTTTTGGTGTATGTTAAAAAACAAATCATGTCGATTTTGCTCATGTTGAGACAAAAACATGTCGAGTTGCTCATGTTGAGAAAAAAATCATGTTCGAGTTTGCTCATGTTAGAAAAAATCATGTCCAGTTTTTCCCATGTTGAAAAAAATCATGTCCAGTTTTTTAAAACTCGGCATGATTTATTCTGGACATGATTTATTCTGGACTGAATTTTGAAACGCGGCACATAGATTTCAAACTGGATATGCAAAGCGCTGTAAACTCGACATATAGCGGGGTAAACTCGATAATACACGCATGACACTCCCATGATTTGATAGCGTGGATCGTGCCATATCAGAAGATCGCACATGTGTACGCCTGTGGTGGATTTTACGCGCGCGCGGACAGCTAGGAAAGCCAAGTCACAATTTTGGCGAAAAATCTGCTTGGGGACTAGTGCGCGCAGCTACGTGACCCATCGCGTTAATTGTTTGAACCACCTGAACAACCAAATGGACGTAAGAAAAAAATTTCGGAAATTTCGGAGCAAGAATTTCCAGACTTGTTTAGGGTAAACTTACAGAATTTCTGTCAATTACGGAACTTTGACAGTAGAAATTTGTCCGCATATTATGGAAAAAATGTTACTTTACAGAATTTTCCGTAATTTTAAATTTATCCGGTTTTCCCAGTCGAACGCATTTATCTTCTTAGCCTTTTTAAACTTGGGATTTAAAAACCATATTTCCCCCTCCTCATCCCAGCCTAATCTTTTAAACCTTTTTTTTCTACTTGCAACTTGAGGTGCAGGTTTTTTCTTCTGGCAAGCGCGACAGCGCAAAGCTCAAGAAAATCACAAATCTACTGATCCTTTTTGTAAACATCTCCCGTGGCTCCCACCATCGCATTACATGTTTTCAAACAATATAAAGCCCGAAAGTGCGGAGTGGCACACGAGAGATTTTCAAATAACAGGTGTCCCCCCCCTAAAAATTTTGAAATTCTGATTTTTGTACGGTGTAGAGCTCTCTATCAAACTTATTCCCACAATCTATAGCTGAGAACTGTTTCTTTGGTATATAATTGTGAAGTTTCTAATTTCGTATAGGATCAAATACAGAATTCATCCTATGTTTTTAATTGAAATTTAAGCAATATACAAATCACCTTTGTCTTCATTTTAAGTTTATTTCCGTAGGCAAATACAAAAGTTAGGGAATCTATTAAGTGTTTAATCTATATGAAATCACAACATATCACAGAAAATATGGATGACTGAAATCTCTCGTGTGCACCTTTTAACCGCAAATTTGGATGAAAGACTGGTATTCCACCAGGTCCTTTGTCAATATATGCATATAAACCTTTTCCCGATCGCCCATTCCACTTTATGATAGCAGTCATGCGAGAGAACAAATAAAACGGTGGAAATGCGTTTTTTGTAGCTACAAATCAAGTTAAGTATACAATTCCCACATAAAAACGTTTAGTTGTTGTTTTTACGGAAACCCCAAAATCATGTTAAAAATTAAAGTATTTCAGAATTTTGTATGTTTTTCTGTCCGTAATGGGACCGAATTACACCACATGGTCGAGGGATATGGGGCACTTGTGATACAAACTTTGTTTCCATAACATCAAAACCTGGTCAGAATCAACGGGCATTTTTTTACAAAAGACCAAACTTTCACAAGGATATATCAAGTGAAAGCCAGAAAAATTAAGGTGCTATGCTCACGAAATGCACCTTTAATATTTTCCTTTTTATTTTTTGTCCCTAACGCACCAACAAAAAACAAAGAAAATTGAAAGCATGGCAAACAATACATACTCAAATGTAGCTCAACTGCTCCTATCGAAATATTACAATTTTTTCGCAAAAACTTTGTTTAAATTTTTATTAACCAAAGACACACAATAGCCTGGAAATGCCCTGTTATTCATGAAAATTGACCATTCACCATCAAACACAAGGGTGAATGTGAGTCGTTCTAACTTTTAAGATATGCTTCATAAAAGGCTGGTTAATTTATAGCAAATCAACACCAACTCTTAACATTTTCCGCAGTTAACCTGTTTTCTAAACACAGAAATAAAAACAAAAAAAAGGTGAATATGGAGTCGTTTTTTTTTTTTAAATATCCTTTCCATATAAAGCTTGGTACTTCCACCTGAAGCATGTTATGATTCATAGCCTCCATGAATCGGGAGATACAACTATACTGCGGACATTAAAATGGGGACAAAACCAGAATAACCGATGAAGTCTTGTACACATCGTCTTTTAAGCATTTTACTTGGTATATATCACATATGGGACATTTTACAGCTTTAAAATTTTAGGCCTGAAATAAAAACCCGTACGCGTACGCACCGCGCTAAATATGTTGATTTTTACAGCATAATATTTATCACTTCTGCCTCTTCGCCTACCCGATTTTTCATTTTTTGGGGGGGGTTACTAACACGTCGGCATTTGTATCCCCCTAACAAAAACATTTTCTTTTGTAAGACTTCATCGACCTATTGGTTTGTTCCCTCTTGGAGTGTACTGAAGTAACAAAGAATTAAGGAAAACCATGCAAACAAGCAATAAATGAAAAAAAGAAACATTTCAACAAAATCATTTTATAACATCAGAATTTATGCACAGATTGGGGGGGGGAGATTTGGGACTAACGCTGATTTGGGTGAACGAAAGAATATAAGTAACCATCCAAACCAAAGCCACACAGTCTAAAATAAAAACTAGCAAGAAAATATGGACACTGAATAGGCCTATAGATTTGATTTAAATTTCATTTGGGTTTCAGTGGAACGTGGGATGAACATAAACACACATGCCGTCATGATTAAATCGGGCACTCGAAAGCGGTAATTCGTCCAAGTTATTTGCCAAATAATGTTGACCCATAGTTAATCAGAATAAACATTCTCAATGCAATCACAGGGATCATTGTGGGAGGGCGAAAAGAGCTGGTCGTCGTTCTAATTTATTCGTTCATTAGAGGCACCACGTGTCTGCTAATTGGGACCCCGCGGGTGGACTATTAACACGTAATTAAGTCATGTAGTTCGGTTGTAAACATCCTGTGAATTCACGTACAGCCCTCTAATTCGTAGGTTAGTTAAATAGCAATCAAAAACGACTGGACCTAGAGAATATCGTACGTTCGTTGTTCTCTGACCCAAAACTAAACACGTTCAAAGTCGCCGTTCAATCACCCAGAAAATCCCCATACATAGATCATTTTCCCCTCCCGCGCTCTAACACACTTAAATCTTCAGAGTTAAACTATATATTCTTGCGTATACAATTAAAATACAATGTTCAGAACAAATACGTTTTCCGAAATTCAACACTGGTCTGTGCTAACAGGTTGTAATACTTGAAACTGCACCGATATCATTATTTAATAATCATCATCAAGTTTAATTGTGTTCTAAAAAATAATTTGAAGCATCCTAATCAAGAAATCAACTGGGTTTAGGAACCCGGGAAAGATTCCCAGGACTGCCCTAACTCGGCTCATCTATGGCCAGATACCACAGCCACAGATAATTCCCAACCACAAGTTCTACGCATCGCAGGTCCTACACAACTCACAGTCCAGGGTAAGTTACTAGAGACTATCCTTACTGTTCAATTATTCCAACCCTGCCTATGCTATAGCCATGCCTAGATGAAGTGACATGTGACGTCAACACTGGGCAAAATACTACTCACTGCCCTGCATTATGCGGAGCACCTGCAGGGATTGTGTACTTTTTTTTTAATTTTTTTTAGGCAGCATACGAAAACGTGATCTGGGTCAAAATCTGGTGTTGCGAACATCAATCGCTTTTTTTTTGTTTTTTTATTGCAACTCAAAGTATATCAAGACTTATGGCGTGCAAAGGGTGTCGTTGTACTAATGGCCCGATCATTTTATTCCAAATATACTAAATCGTAGACAAGCCTTTAACTTGTATTATATGTAGATAATTGTCATAGAACTACTTGAAGAACGCAATTTCTAGTAAAAATTTGTCCATGGTTCAAAGCAAAAAAACTAGCAAATTAATGAAAATTGGCTGAAATCCGGGATGAAGGCCATGGTGCATTGTTTATTCAGGTGCTCACAAAACATGTCATAGCTAAACTTCAAGTGAAGATCAAGCCATTGGCATCTTTTATATCAAAATAAAAATTCGTCTTTGGTTTCGAAATCCACAAAATGTAGGAAAATTGGTCAAAATCCGCAATGGTGGATATGGAATAAATGATCAGGGCCAACCTGTGGTGAGCACATAACATTGCTAGGAACCAAGTTCCCTGCTTCCCAAGCCTGAGTCATAATCATATCTGTAGCAGAAGGACCATTTTGGGTCACATTTCAAATCAACATAAGACAACTGTTAAGGTCTACTGCCAGATTGTCGGTGTGGGACAACATAATGATTTTGTAAGAGCAACAAATGAAGGATTTGGGAATTACATTCTTAATTACTATTTTTCACATGTGAATGATGACTAATAGTCAAAGGGCTTATAAATACAACACAGCTGTGTGGTGGTGCTTAACTGCCCTCCCAGAATACCGCAGCGCCGCCACACCGGACCTTTCATCTCCGTTCATTGAAGGGGACAAATGGCTGGCGCCACACAAAGCAAATCAAAATTTCTAGACTTATCCAAGCTCCTACCGTAACAACCTTCGAGTGAGCCTACAGTTACCAAGATTGTTCTTATGGAGATGGTTAATTTGGTGGGACTCTGTATAAACCAACCTACAGTACTAACTAGCTCTTCACAGTGGTGATCCAGGCCTTTGCATTTTGCAGATTGAACATTTTTGTTCCCCCACCTTGCAGTAGGAATGTTCCAGTATATGGCATGATTGCAAGCAAAACTGGAAATCTACCCACTGGCAAACTGTCTAGCCTATGATGAGGAATTTCGGAAGAAGGTGGCCAGATACCCCACATGGGCTGGAATAGTCCTGACCAAGATACAGTGGACACTTTTTATCGGGTACCAAAATCACATCATCTCCAGTCACCACAACAGTAAAGAGAGGTACATGCATAAGCTCCGAGATATGACCCAACTTCAATAATTGGAGCACTATCAGCTTCGTGATAAAAATAAATATGAATGAATCAAACCAAACTTCCAAACCAAACAAAAAAAAACATTCATTTTAGCCCTAAGATCACAGGGTAATGTTAATTTCAAAAATAATGGTATCTTACAAAAACCCAAAAGTCATTAGAACTTGACTTCCAGTAACAAGTTACTTGTTTAGGGTTTTCTTGTAAATATAATAAATTTTGTTGTTTTTTGGTTTTGTAAAAAAAAAAATGACCATGGAGTAAAAACGTCAATGTAGCTGCTACTACTAAGACAAAACAAATACTAGATGTAATATATGCGTGTATAACGTACAATTAATATATTTAATGACAAAGAGTTCTAAATCATTGTTAATGCTTTGAAATATGATCTTGATAGTTTTAAAACATTAAAAGCACATAGATCAATGACCTGACTTGTAAAAGACAAGCAAAAATCTGATTTTTAATATTGTTTTTTTTTTTAATATCTAGTGGTTCCGTTCATTTTTAATGGGACCAGAAAAAAGATACCGTCCTTAGAGGCAAACTGCTGGTCTCTTGTGCAAATAGTGAACATGACATTTCTTATCACATCACAATATCCAGGATAGTTTGATATTTGTGATATGGCACTTTTAATTTTCTGTTTGCTTTGAAAATCGGAATTCGAGATGTGGTTACTAGTAGGTCATTTTACTGAAGTCACAATCCCACACCAAAAACTAGGACATGTTTAGACTTAATTTCCATTACTAAATATTCATGTAGAAAATTCTGCACAGATTGCAGCTAATCCGGCTTATAAAATGACAATGTCTCCGGGTTGTATGGATGGATGTGGAGATATTGGACCTAAATTTGAGTATATTTTATGGGGACCAAACTCTTACTATTACGGGTGTCCCCCGGGTCGGGCATAAGGTGAAGAAAAGTAAATGTCAAAAGGAACTTTGCATATCGCTTTTCCAACACTGGGGTTATTTCAGTCAAATTTGGGATATGTAGGAGAGCACAGCCACTACTACATTGGCGTCAACATTTTGCCATGTTTTTCTAGAGAAGCAATGGTATAATATCATGACCACATTAAAGGAGGGCCATAAAGCTGCTGCTATCCACCATCATTCAGGTCCCAAGCAGCTCCCCGCGTCTGTTAGGAGTACAATTGGTTATAACATGCAACTATCAATGTTCATTAGGATCTGGGATATTCCAAATGTGCACAATCCATTCATAACACCCATATTGGGCTATTAGGTTTTTTTAATAATCAGAATGCTGGTTTTTGAAGGGTGTTGCTAAACCTACATGTATTATTCACCATTGTTTTCTTTAAAAAAATAAATAAAATGGATTGGTTAGCCACACCCAAAAAAAATATGAATGTGCATATTCAAAAAACTGCATCAGTACACAGTACTGTTCGATGAACCAAACAGCGCAGTATGCAAACACTGGCAGCACCTTGGATGGTCAAATAAAATCCAAAAAGAAAAAAAAAAAGGTTGCAAAAACGGCAGCAGTATTCAGCCACTGTTAGAATGAATGAGTGCAATATGCAAAAACACTGCATCATACTCAGTACTGTCAGAATAAAATGCATAAAGATTGCAGTATGCAAATACTGCACCAGTGACTGCAGTCTGGCAACCGAGCACAGATGAAAATCAGTGCATCAGACTCAGTAATGTCATATGAACCAAAAGGTACAGTATGCAATCATGCATCGTACTCAGTATGTCATAATGAAACCCAAAAAGAGTACATATGCAATCACTGATCAGTACTCAGTAAAATGTCATAATAAAACCCAAAAGAGTGCAGTATGCAATCAACTTGCATCGCTACTCCAGTAATGTCATTAATGAAACCCAACAAAGAGTGCCGTTGCAATCAAGCATCAGTACCTCAATGTCATAATGAAACCAAAAGAGTGGCATGTGCAATCACTGCATCAGTACTCAGAATTCAGAATGAAACCCCAAAAAAGAGTGCAGTATGCAAACACTGCATCAGTATCAGTAATGTCAGGAATGAAACCCAAAAAGAGTGCGGTATGCAAACACTGCATGCAGTAATCAGTAATGTCAGAATGAAACACAAAAAGTTCGCAGTATGCAAACACTGACACCAGTACTCAGTACTGTCAGAATGAACACAAAACAGAGCGCAGTATGCAACCACTGCACCAGTACTCGTACTGCAGAATGAAATGCAAAAAGAGCGCCAGTATGCAAACACTGAACCAGTGCCTCAGTCTTGCCAGAATCGAACAAAAAAAGAAGCGCAGTATGCAAAACTGCACCAGGCTCAGTACTGCAGAGATCGAACAAAAAAGAGCGCAGTATGCAATCACTGAAACAGTAAATCCCATCCATAAAAATGCAGCACAATCTTTTTATTAAAATATATTATATGGTCGATTTCAATGAAAACAATTATTATTTGGGATACACAC
Organism: Ophioderma brevispina; assembly: GCA_023653785.1. Taxonomy (NCBI): domain Eukaryota; kingdom Metazoa; phylum Echinodermata; class Ophiuroidea; order Amphilepidida; family Ophiodermatidae; genus Ophioderma; species Ophioderma brevispina. Next base: position 28,770 of record JAMKCH010004481.1, read on the forward strand.
ACATGTCCAAAAAAAGTTTCAAAATTGTATCTTTTGTTTTAACATTTATTCAATACCTTATTTGGGTGAAAATGTTGCCAACATACTTATATTTCTGTAACAGTATGCCACACAAATATGTTGAAAAAAAGAGAATAGGGTGTTATTGACGTATCACAATTTCAAAGCAACAAAAAAATGAAAAACTTGGCAGCACAACAGCTCCTACCAAAATATACCGTTTTGTTCCAATAACAGCAAAAAATTGAGGCGCTTCCTTCTGAAAGTCCTCGATGTCTCTGTTTAAGTACGGTGGTGTATGCAATTGTACCTCCCCACTCTTAAAAGATAATAGTAGTTACAAACAGTAAGGATGTGAAGCTGGTGACCATCATTTTCTAGACTATTTCTCATCGTCGGATAGATTGTCATCTAGCATGGAATCAAAGTTGTCAAAATGATATCAATATCTCAAAAAGGGGTTATTGCCCTTTCAACCAGTGCGTGCCTTGTCTAATTTGTTCTGCGATGACATCCTGACAAATGTGATGTCCTTGTATTTAGTACGTTTCAACTTTACCCTGATGAGGGACTTTGTTATGTTGGCAGTCTTGGTATACAAGCAAGCAGTAAATTCACATTTGATTACACTACAACCTGGCCGTATACCTTTTTGCGCACCTTTGAGATCATTTTATAAATAGGATGGCAGGGGAACAAGGTATCTTTCGAGAAGGTGTAATCGAAATAATTCATGTGGTTGTTGGAGAGTCTTTCGTTCTTCATGAGCATAAGTTGAATTGAAAACCTCAAGTCTAGATCTTGTTTGGGCTTTAAACAGTGAATAATATTAGGGAAACATGAATATAATTGTATCAAAATGCGATTTGCACTATGACAACAAAGCGCTTCATTTTTTTGGATAAAAATGTTGTTTTTAGAACCAAATGTTTTCACTCCCGATGTGACCTACCACGTGACATTTTTCCGTACTACCGTTATCTGACAAAAAGATAAGTATCTAAAAAGAGTTGTGTGGTCGCCGAGACCTTCGCAATTTTGGAATTCCATTTTCATATTTTTTGGATTTATGTAATCTCATGGGTGTCATTCTTGCAATGAAATTAAAAATGTCAAATACGTGGTTATCAGTTATAAACACCATTGCCCAAACATTAAGCGATATGGTAAAATACAACTAAGCAAACTATTAAGGGGCTTCTCGTTTTTATGATATCCTGAAGAACCCGTTGGATTGCACTTTGACACATCCCAGATATGACTATTAGTACAAAACAAATAAGGCCCTTCATCTCAATTAGGACGAAGAAACAAATTATTGTATTAATTAAACTCAAAAATAGAAAATGAGTTATATTATGGTCACATCCGGAGGGCAATAGCCAGTGCTGTTACGGTCGTTGACAGAACGGAAAGGACATACCGTGAGTTCTTACCAGGAACCTGTTGTACTGCATGGGCCTTGTGTATGTCAGCTTGTTGACATCAAAGGGTAGTACACCTATGCAGGGGTTTCTAACGAGGGACTCTTGGTATCTGCAATAGCTAGTGTAGCTACGTTGTTGGCAGCACTAGGAATCAACCGAGTTTCCAGCCAGGGACCTTAGGTACTGCTGGGCCATTATGTTGTCATTCTTGACATCAAAGGGCAATACACATGAGAAGGGGTTTCAACCATGGAATCTGGGACTGCACAAAAGCTTATAGTGTTGATTATAGAATACTGCTGAAGGATACACAAATTTATTCGAATTACTGCCAAGAAATGAACATCTTGTGTTATCATCGTCTGTTTCTGTGTTAAGTGAGTCTTATGAGGAGATCTTTATCACCACTGATATAATCAGTGCCTATACCTTTGCTAAAATTTAATCTTTTTTTTTTGTTGGTGCTAAATTATTCTTAACTGATTGCTGAATGCCTATTTCTGTAACGAGATGCTTATTTTACTTCTAAATGATGTATTATTATTAGATTTTAAAAAGATGTTTAATAAAAGATTTATTTACTTCACTCTATATTGTAACTCACTGATCGATTTGTAACTGATGTATAATAAATTGTTTTAACATAAACAAATAAGATCAAACCTACTGTTTCCAAGTTCCCACTTAGTCCCAATTTGTCAAGTGACTACCAAAGAATATGTTATGGGTTAAAGTGACAGGAGAAGGAATTTTTGAGGATACAAATTTCTCCCAATTTGTACTTGATCGGTCATAAAACACTTACAGAAAATAGAAACATGTCATCTTCATCATTTAGTGCTAATTCTAGTTACACAATTGGAAAGACATCTGTTTTTTTTTTTTTTGCTTAGCAGGACATTTTTTTTCATTAAAAGTGCTGTATATAATTGCAATGGGTAAATAGTACTGTCAGAATAAAAACCATGAAGTCTAAATATGAAAGACAAAAATTACCAAATGATATGAATAATAGCAATGAACAATAAAATACAGTCTGAAAATGCAATATAAGGATGACAGTTATGGTTGAATACAAGGATATGACAGCTATGGTTGAATACAAGGATGACAGCTATGGTTGAATACAAGAATGACAGCTATGGTTGAATACAAGGATGACAGCTATGGTTGAATACAAGGATGACAGCTATGGTTGAATCTAATGATACTTGTGGTATATAGAAAATATTAGCTACAACATATAGAAATCGTAAGTTATAAGGCCAAAGTTACAGTATCAAGAAAATCCCCTAAGTTACAGTATAATGAAATAAATCATATCATAATTTGTAGCAATATTGATGCTGCTTAGTTTAGAAACAAAAGCTTTTGTTAAACTATACAAAAGCTAGTATTAAACTACACAAAGGTAGGTCACATTGCACTCTGAGGTATTATGTTAGTGTTTACGTTTGGAAATCATATAAACAAAGGGATGTTATTTGCTACATACTTAAGTTATAGCAAATGATAAGCCTAAGTTAGAGTTTACAGTTATGCTACTATATGTATATAAAAGTTTAATTTACTCAGAAAAGTTATGATATAGAAAGCTTGGCGGTAACGACATATGGCTTAATATACAGTATATAGAAATGTAATGTTAAAGCATAGATAACGGGATGATTACAGTCTTCATGTAGCATATAAAATCTGCTATAAATTATCACATTAAGGAACCTATATTATAGCAACATGTAGCCAGCATATTGGTTTATAGCATAAGGATTTGGTCACTTGCCAGAGCCAGCGATATCTTAGGATGTTGGAAAGAATATCTTACAACATAAGCTAAGCATAAGTTGTAATATACAGAAAAACGCCAGCTTAATGAGATGTTAATTGAAATTTATGGAGAACATGAGTCCACAGCATAGTAAGTCTAATTTAAAGTATATGCACATCTATTGGGATATCTTACAGCATTCCAAAGCTGATATATTTATACAGAATTAAAGATACCGAATTATAGCATAAAAGTTGTCTAAGATTATAAGAAAAAAATTAGAAAGCATGTTACACTATTTATAGCAAAAGGTACAGTATGAGTTAAGCATAAGTTACACTATAATACATTGCAACTTGAGAAATATCAAGCAAAATTTGGCCAATCAAGCATTACCTGCTAAACAAGCGTTACAGTGAAATAAGCCACGTGAATGGCCAAGTGAAAGGCCAGTGAATGCAAGTGGAAGGCAAGAGATGCAAAACAACTGTGAAGGTGAAAGCAAGGGACCTATGTTACAAAAAACAGTAAATTACACAAAGGTAAGGCTCTTCAAATACAAGTGAATCATACATCTAATCTCCACTCCAAAATGTCACTTTTAGTTGTAATTATTTTTGTCCATTATTATCACAAAAGCTCAACTTGGCTATCAAATGACCCGATAATTGGCATAAGAATAATTGCAAGAAACGGTCTTAAATGTTGTTAGAAAAAGGCCTTAAAGGAGCATTGAACGACCACAAGGCATAAAAAATAAATGTTTATTCTTCACAACTTGTTACAATAAGATATGTTCTAACAAGTAATGTATTAAAAGCTTAATAATGCAAACTAATATACCTTAACAAGTACGTGTACTTTAAACAACCTAATCTATTATATATCGTAACAAGCCTATTTTGCAGAGACTAATGAACAATTTATATGATCTATCTTTAAAATAAATTGTATTTATTTTGAAGTGAATCAGTACATCACATATTATTTCACATTGTCACCTTTCCATTTAAAAAGAATGAGTAAAGCACCGAGCTGGGAAAAAAAAAATCAAATTATGTAGAAAACTCGCATACATGAAGCATTTTTGATAGTTTAATACGATTGCAGATATACGACCAAAAATAATTGACATGAAAATCAGCACGTATGCGCTCATACCGAACCCGTTTAAACAGGTCTGAAATCATTGAAAAACATAGAATTTAGACCAAAAACACTGATTATGTCAACAAAAATTCACCTAGAAATGTTCAAAAAATAGTATGATTATTCCCATCCTGAAATTAGAGATGACTATAAAGGTACACAACAAAAAAGGCTGCCACACTCTTAGTCTTTTCATTCAATGCCACTAGATAACAATGTGTTTTAAAGTCTAATAATCCAAAATCGTAATGCCCCCAACAAGTCTTGTGTATTTCAAACAGCCTAATCTGTTACGATTTATCGTAATACGCCTATTTTAAAGAGCCTAATAAGCAATTAGTTATGATCTACCTTAATAATTTTATACGAATACGTAGAAAACGTGCCTCTATATGAAGCATTACAAACAAGCATTACAGTAAAACGGGCAAGGGATAGTCTCATAACAGGCAAGTGGAAGAAGCTAAGGTGTCGCAAAAACAGTAAATTACACATGGATACAGTGTCTTATCCTCACTCCAAAATGTCACTTCAGTTGTAATTGCTGTCATTATTATCACAAAAGCCCAACTCGGCTATCAAATGACCAGATAATTGCCATAAGAATGATTCCAAGAAACGGCCTCAAATGCTGTTGGAAAAAGAGCATAAAACGATCACAAGCCATAAAAAACAAAAATGCATGCTTTATCATTTTTCTTTGTTACAATAAGATATGACAAGTAATGTATTTTTTAAAAAGTCTAAAATGCAAATATACTTTAACATTTGCGTGTACTTTAAACAGCCGAATCTATTATGATATATCATAACAAGCCTATTTTGCAGAGACTAATCAACAATTTATATAATCTATCTTAACAAAAATTGTATCTATTTTGAAGAACCTAATAAGCAATGTGATCGATCCTAACAACATATTTTAAAGAATCTAATGAACAATATCTATCCTAACAAGTATTTTGAAGAGTGTAAAATCCTTATACCAACGTCAAACGCCTGTGTCAATTCAAAACATGAAGTAAATTACCACAAATTATTTGCCAACTAGATTTAAAAACCTTTTAAATGCACCACGAAGAGAAATAATACATTTGTCTATTTAAAATAATAAACCACGAATAATACCACAAAATGGGGCTTAAGTGTAGCTGGTTCCGTATGCATGACTGAACAATTTCCAAATCGACCGTTCAATTAGAGCTCCCTGCTGATGCAAAGCGCATGCAACCAAGTCCCGGATAATGCTAAATGCTGCACGATTCATTTGCAAAAACTTTTTCAAATCTTATATTGGGTTGAAATCGCAACCAATAACGAACGTAATTATATTAAGTTGTTAATACGGATAGACTTTTCGTGAGTCCCGTAAAACAGTACAACCGATAACGAACTAGCGGATAGACTTTTCGTGAGTCCCGTATAGCAGTGCAACCGATAACGAACTAGCGGATAGACTTTTCGCGAGTCCCGTATAGCAGTGCAACCGATAACGAACTAGCGGATAGACTCTTCGTGAGTCCCGTAAAACAGTGCAACCGATAACAAACTAAACCAAACGGATAGACTTCGTGAGTCCCGTTGAAGCATCATCGCTGCGTCCTAAAGTTGTGACATTTACTATTTCTACTGTTGTATTTTTGATGTATTTCGCATTTTCCATTATTTCATAGTTTGTACTTTAAATATACCATAAACATATATAGTTACCACTTTGTATTTGTAGATATACTATAAGTCTATAG
>JAMKCH010004482.1:0-45774 GCA_023653785.1 Ophioderma brevispina
AAGAGTATTGTCTTTCATATTTCGTCGGGTGATCGAGGAGACTGGCACACATTTGAAAAATAAGTGCGCCCTCAATGATTTTTCAAAATCGATATTTGCCATGGGTGTAAGGCTTTATACAAAAAGCCATCACCCCGAAAATGATTAAGACCAAATCAGCTTCTTATGAGTAACAGAACGATTTTATAATTGTAAACGTCGCGGGGACGTTAAATTCAGCAGACGCCGAAAATAGCGTTTAACACAGAACACGCACGCCGTAAGTATGCTGTTCCCACGCTATGCACCACTGTTTGATCGGTCTATACCTTTGTGGTTTTATCACGTGAGTACGAGTCAAAAAATATTAACGTCGTAATAGACACATTTTTTGATTAAAGTTATGGAAAATTTCAAAGTTGGCCTACAAATTTACTTGGATGTCTTTATCCTCACATCATGTCCCTATTGTTTTGGGGTATGGTATTTTATGGTACAATATATCTGTGTTCTTCCAATGGCTAGACTATCATTGAGAGCAAATTGAAGAAATTTCATTTGTTGAACATGTGCCAGTGCCGCCTTAAATGAAATAAAGTGTTTATTTCATGACTGGTTCTCACTTATTATCCATCCAATAATAGTTGCATGTAAAAAGCAGCTTTCATAGCCTTCAACTTCTAAGAAAAAAGGTGCGGGTGGGGTTGCAATATCACTGTTTTAGAAAATGTTCGTAAAGTACGGAAAATTCGGCAGCAGGCAAATTTCCAGATTTTAGGGTTAACTTTACGGAATTTAACGGAACTTACAGTAATTTTACAGAAATATTTTTCTCATAATATGCAAAAAAAAAAAGGGGTATTTTAACAGAATTTTTAATTTCCGTAATTTAAAAAATACGGAGCGAAAAAAAAAAAGTCCGGAAATTTTGCTGCGGAAATTTTTGAATATATCCGTAAATTACATGTTTTGTATGTTTTTGTTTTTATTTTTATTGTTTTCATAAAAACAGATTGTCCGTAAATTTACGGACATTTCTAACAGTGCTGCTTATTTTCAATAAACTTCTATCTATGTGGTTGGTCATAAAGGGTAAGACAATTGATAAAGGGTTAAGCCAAAATAGTCAAAAATCATAAAAATACAAAAAGGTTTTTAAACGTTCAACCAAAAAGATAAACACACATTTTTCACGGATTTAAGTTATTTTTTTTTATATTCGAATTGACAATGTTATATATTTCCTTATTAAACAAATTGGAAAATTCACGTATTGCGTACTTTTCAGACGAAAAGACTAAAACAAAAACCGATATAAGGCAAAAATTAGCACGTTTATTTTGAAATCTTGGAGGAAAAAAACATTTCAGGACCATCCCCAATAAGAGCCATATTTAATGTTAATAAAATAGGGCCTACAACACGTGACTAAATTGAAAGAGACGATAATGAAATAATATGAAAAATGACGAATTTGCTTTTTTCAATCGCCCTGTCTTGATATTGACGGACGAATTCGGCGACGAGCAATTGGACGAAAATCAAAATGGACACAAAGTTGAAAATACCAATGACACACAAAATTGAAATTGCAGCTTACCGCAAATTAAAATTGGTTTTGCGTTCTCGCGATTCCATTTTTTTTTATAGGCGCAATTCCATTGTCTGTTTTATTAAAATAAATTAAACAATGTGCGGAAATTAACTGGGAAAAACCTATTAGTAGCAAAATACCCCAAAGGGGACATTCTTTGGGACGTCCACACACGTGACCAAACTTCGTTTGCCTCCCATGACAAAAAAACCAATCCAGTGAAAGTGGAAACATTATTCGTGATTAGGTTTGGACAAAATCTAACCAAAAAGAATGTTTCCACTTTTGCTAGATTATTGGTTTTTGTCATGGGAGGCAAATAAAGTTTGCTCAAGTGTGTGACATCCCGAAGAATGGCCCACAAATAAAATGTTACTCCAAATGGCAAAATTCGGGTTTCAAAATCAAAATCAAAAAACTTCCAAGAAACCTCCCGAAGTGTCCACTTTTATTTAAAAAATCATTATTTTCTCCATTTTAGATTTTTAAAAATGGCCAATTTGTATTTCAGGCAATGTTCAACAAGCATTGACACACAAAAGAACTGATAAAACTGGGAACCATCCAGAAACCATCTGGAATCATCCAAAGTGTCCACTTTTCTTTAAAAATCATTATTTTGACCATTTTGAAGCAAAATAATTCAATCGAGGGCCAGGCAATGCTCATCAACCATTGGAACACAAAGCAGGCCCAAAACACCGGGAACCATCCAAACACCTTCCGGGAAACTTCCAAAGTGTTTTGTTTAAAAGAAAAATCATTATTTTGACCATTCTGGACAGAAATGCCCAATTTGGGTTCCAGGCACTGGTTATCAACCATTGAACACAAAGGAGCCGAAAACACATGGAACGTCCAAAAACCTTCCGCGATCTGCTCAATTTGAGCATTACGGATTTCCAAACGGTCAAATTTGGGTAACTGCTACGTGGGCATTTATTATGGCAGTCCCCGTCTCAGTGATATTACAAAATCGGCTCTTAAAATCTTTCGTTCAAAAGATCTGCGTAATAATCATGCAGAATTTAAGAAAAAATATTGACGACGCGCTTCACAATCCGTCGAAATCTCGTGGTAAAACATTAAGCAATTTCCAAAACGTTCATTTAGATTCAATTTCTTGACCAGGCCTAGCCCTTAGTCAAGCCTGTGTGTGACCTGTTCGTTATAACGTAAAGCGCCCCCTACCGTTACGACGACGGTCTTTTGAAAAGGACTAGCACTCGGGTTACGCCGGAAGTTGATGTAGGTCTGTTTGCTGTTCCTAGGTTGGCATGTCCCAAATCCCCCCGACCTTCCGGGAACCTTCCAAAGTGTCTCATTGTTGTTTACAAATCGTTATTTTGACCAATTTGGACGAAATGGCCAATTTGGTTTTCAGATGAATGTCCCATAAAAACATGGTTTTAGACGCAACGGTCTCCATATAATCCTGAGAATCCCGCCTTTGTATGCCTCTGGTTCGCCCCGCGCCTGCGCCTGCGCCCTCAGCCGCCAATACATAATCCCTTAAATATCTCCCAAAATACCAAAGTAGGTTAACATTGTAAATCTAACTATGTGCATGCATACGGTACTGACACCGAGACATATAAAAGTAAACATCCTTTGCATAATTGATAACTAGCCCATGCCGTTAAGTACGATAGGGACATGAAAAATTGAAATATATACTGTTCTAATAGTTACAGGGTGGTTGGTTGGTTGGTTGATTATGTTGAATGGTATTTCCACAGCAACAATGGCTAGTGCGCCAATTACTATGTAGAATACAATACAGTTACGTATTCATTCAGCATCATTAGACAATGGTAGATCGGTGTTACGTTGTACTTGCATCTTTCAACACAAAATGGTATCGTTTCGGAGCCACCCCAGGCTGAGTCACCGGCGCTGTGGTAGAAATAATTAGGCCGCGCACCACACTATACTATAACGGTGGTAAAAGAAACTGAGTGTCCCCCAAGAGAGAGTGTCCTAGCTCCATAGCAACTGTACGGAAATAAACGTTACCTTGTAGACGAGGCCATTTGAGTACAGGCTTGAAACAAATGATGCATACAGCACTCATGGAGAACACAATAGACAAGGGTGGTAGGACGCTTCAGTCACCCTGACAACTGTATTATTTGACACCATTAGCTACTCTTATGCTGAACCACAGCCCGTATCAAGCCTGTACCCCATCTTTCCCCGTTACTCACGCAGTCCTATCTCCGCGATATCCAAAGCTCGAGTCGCTAGGTACTGCCAGAGGGATAAGCAATAATTCCAAGCATTAAGGCCATTCTTCGGTCACGGTTGTGAGCCTAAAAATGGATTTTGATTTCATCAACCCAATGCTGTTTTGCCACTATCTTTTGTGTATAATGAAAAACCTTTTAGACCACCCCAGAGGTGTTGTTTGAATCAATCCCATGATGCATTGCAATGTGCCTATAACTGTACTGTACTAACCACAGGTCAGTACTTAGGGATAAAAGGTGTTTCCAAAAGTTTAAACTAAGTGTTTCCAAAAGTTTAAGAACCACAAGATATTTCCAATCATGGCAAAAATTCCTTAAGTACTAACTAGCTTTTGTGGTCTAAAATGACATTAAAGTCAGGTTTTTATTTTGTTATAATTGATTTTTATGTGATCACATGACCCGTTGAGGTGAAATTTCCCAAACTGGTGCATTGTGGGATTGAACTCAAAACACCCTCCTGACCAAACCTAACCAAATAGACTTTTTCCACTTTTCAGATTGTTATTTGTCAATGAGGGGCAAATAAGTTCGTCACGTTTGTGACCCGTCAAACAAAAAGGGGTTTTAGAATTCAAACTTCACTGTAAAATTCTGTGAATATTTAGTCCTCACCTTCTTTATTTATTTCAGAAGACATTTGTTAGGTTGTTCATTACAACAATGTGTTGTAATTAAAAGTAACAAGCAAACTTTACTTTGGGTAAGTCAACAATGTATAAATCAACAAGTGCGGTCACGTTTGTGACATTGTTTTTCTTGTGTGACTCTCCATTGACTATACACAAAATTGATGACCATGTATGTGCCCAAATGAAGTTTCAATAAAATCTGTTTGTATGTCCATATTCTCAACTATTTTTAAACACTTTCATTACATTGTTATCGGTAATACTTGCAAAGAGCAATGCTACTCTAGTATGCAGATTCCTGTGTTGAATAGTGCAGTCCTGCTAAATTTGCCACTTTCATCAACACAACTTTCCAAAAACGCATGAAAATCAGTTTAAATCAGTCTTTATTAAAATTATTGCTGTTTTTTGTGTAAAAACTGATCATATTCTATTTAAAACTGATAATAAAAGTTAACCCTGCTACCTTCTCAATATGACAAGAAATTTGTGTCCCTTCACATACTAAAATGGGGATTTCAGTCACGTGTGTTGACAGTAATTAGTGCACATCAATACTTTCGAAGGAAAGATCTAACCATTTATTTGTATAACGAAGGTACACATAAACTCTGGCCTTTTGACATGAAATATGAACATTACCGAGACAGTGGTTTTCTAGTAAATAAAAACTTCTTTGTATTTTGTCCCACTTTGTGACAACCAAAGTCCAATTAAATCTCTGTTATTACTTGTCTATTTTCCTATAAATTTGTATTTTTTTTCAACATGATTTGACAATTGAAGTCCAATGCAATACTTTAGGCAGGCCATTTCAAAACAAAATGGAAAAGCTATTTATATAAACTAAAGAGGCAAAATGGTGTAAAGCTCACTTTTTATTCCAAAATCTTAAAGACGATTCATTTTATGCAAATGAGGGTGTTTGAGTTGAACATCTTTCTTAAAAAGCTTCAACATTTAATTTTGAAAAAAGAAAAAAATAAAATATGTAAAGAAATTTGCAATACCATTAACGTCATTTTTTTATCAAAAGTTTACTTTTTGAAGATGGCCCTAAACCGGGCTGAAAACACCATAAGCCGCTCTATATATCCGTCTGGTACCACGGTGGAGGTGGGGATTGGACCCGGTACCTAACTCAACATAAAAGTGTAACCCTGAGAGTTCTTTTCGCAGAGAAGGGTTATATTTTTTACTGTCAACTCGGAGCGCGAATCGCGAAAAAAGGGGTATTCCGGGCACTGTCCTCCGAAAATTTAAAAAAAGGGTATTTCACAGAATTGGCCGCGTGTCTACTACAATCTTTTAGCAGGAACATTTGTTTCTTTGTTGCTTTTCATTTAAATCATTATACAGTATTGTATGTAATTAATCCCAATTAAATACACCGGATCATCTGAATGACGCAGACACAAGTAATGTTGATAATACTTGTATGTTTTTTCTTAATATGTTTAAATTGTAGAGTCATTGAAAAGGGTGTCCCTGAATCTTGTCATTGAAAACCTTGAAATATTCATTTTCTCCCACTCCAGAGGAGTCAACGATGGCATTTTTAAGTTTTGGGTACTACCCACCCATGGTGGTAGGTGAGACAAATTGAGGATATCAACAATGCGAGAAACGAAAAGGGAATACCACAGCAACCTTTCCCTTTGAGGTTAGGAATCTTAATTTCCATCCACACTTTCATATGGGCAAGGCATTATCGACTTTAGAATTCCAATTGTTTTGCTCACAAATGCATAGGGTCATTCCCTAAGACCGGGATTTCACTATGCTCTGTTTTGACTCTGGCGGGGAGATCAGAAGGGGCGGGGGTTTTTTGCGCTGGTACCGAGCAAATAAAATTTCAGATTTATCAATTTTAACTTTTGAGCCCTGTGCCATACTATAATTCTAAGCAAAGCATTGGGGAACACAGATTTTACAGACTCCACATCCGGACAATGCTAGCGAGTCATCCCATGTTTGGAAAAAGTACGCTTTGGCTCCCCCGCAATTTCAAACCCTTTACCTTACAGTGTTGACATTGCATTTCTAATTGGGCTCTTCTGAGAGGATATTACCGAATGCACTCATCATTGCACACTCATTGTCGGATACCCCTTAGTAATTGTAGTTGGTCATAATTCATTCATTTTCACACAGCTTATCGCATTTTGGTAAAAAAGCCCTGACCCAATCAATGATATTGTGCAGGAAATCCAAATTTTTTGAGGACTTTAATTAAGAAAGCATGAATTAACGCGTCAAAGCTTTTTGTTGGTCGATTTTTCAAGGAATCCGCCCATATTGTTGTTCGGAATATAGTGACAAGGTTCCCGCCCCCCCCCATTTGGCAGTTACATTTCAGAAATATCCCGCCTGTATGCGCTGTTTGGTCCTGAAAGATTATACTCAACAGCTTTTGACATTCTGTCGGCTAATACTCTAAAGATTATTTTATAACAGTATTGAGAAAGAGATATAGGCGGCCAGTTTTTTAAATCAGATCTGTCACCTGTTTTCGGTATTAAAAGTAAAGATTCCCTGTGACATTTGAACAGGTAAACTTTTGCTCTCAAAAATGGTACTTGTGACTCTGAGCAAGATAGGACTTAAATCGTCGAAAAAGTATTTATAAAACTCACTTGTGAGCCCGTCAGAACCCGGGCTTTTGTTAGGGTGCAATTTGCTAAGAGAATTCTTGAGATCTTTGAGAGAAATGGACTTGGAGGCAAGAGATCAAAATCTTCCTTTGGGAGAGCAGGCCGAAATAGTTTCACAAAAAAATTGTTTTTGGTTTTTCAATATGGCAGCTCCTCAGTATATCATTTCGAAAATAATTGTATCATTCTTTGACAATATCTTCGGAGTTAAACTATATTGCCATTTTGGCACTGCGCACTTTTTCTACACTGTTTATTTTGCGAGATTTTTCAAGATTAAGAAAGTAAATTTTGGTGGATTTTCCCTCTGCTTCAATATCCTTATTTTGGATCAATTCCAAACAACAAAAAAAAAGCACCTTGGCAAATCATTTTCTTCAAGGGGCGTAAAGTTGATTCATTTTTTTTTGCACAGTTGTGGGGTCTATCTGGGTATTTTGCTGCCTTTCTGTACTCATTTTTAACCTGCTTTGCAGTGTTTTTTTTTTGGTACCCCTCGTTTTCGTGTGCAATACGTTAGAATTAAAAAAACTGAAATTCCGTAAAATTCGCCTTTAGATCGTCGTACATTGAAAATATTATTATTGGCCCATGTTTGTGCTTTTTTTTTCTTGGAAACCCGTAGCACTTACGAATATCGACACTATTATAGTGGGAAATATGATTTGTTAAATGATCCCAGTGTTACATCACCCCTCGCCTTGTCCCAAGTCTATGCGTGCATGCACAAGGTCGTGGTCGCTCCACTTGAAAGGATTGATATTTGAAGAAGTAAATTGGTGAGCCAAATTGCATGATGAAAGGATTTTGTCTATGCGACTTTGGATGAGTTTGTTCTTTATAGTTCGTCTCCAGGTAACTTCCTCGACTGTCTGAATGTTGTTTGCACCATATGTCTTTAACACTTAACGGTGCATAAGGGGTTTGCACTTCCGTTAGGTGCATAACGTAACCCCCCCCCCCCCCCCCAATATAACCACTTCCCTAAAGGTTTGTTTAGATGAAATCCCCACATTTTAGAAGGCTCAAAGACATCAACAATAAGAATAAAATCTGAAGAAAATTAGGGGCAAACATTGATTTTAATTTCGCGTCAAAATGTGCGAAAAAGACTCTAATTTGTTTTTCTTGCATTTTCTACAGCATTGCTTCGCCTAGACTTTGCTGATTGCTTATTGGTGAAGAATGAACTATCTTTACCCTCAACACAAACTAAAGCCTCAATCCATTTTATAATTTTTTTAGGGTTACGTGTATAATTTACCATAAGTTCCAGTAAACCGCTAAACATGATGTCTAGAAAATATTATGGCTCCAATGGCCTACCTATACTTTGCAAGATTTTTTAATTATGTACTTTGTTTATGTCACTATGTGTATGCATTATAAAAATCAGAATCACAGTAACTCAAATAGATTTTTCATTTGGTGTCATGGGCACTCCGTAGTGCATCAGGGGTGGCTCCTAGGGAACCCATCCTAATTAACGCAAAAACACCGCGAGAGTTGAATTTTGTTTTGACCAAATGCAAAAAGCGCGAATCTACAATGTTAGACCAATAAAAGAAAAAAAAAAAAAAAAACAAAAAAAAAAAAAATATAAACCAATTATTGCGCGTTAAAATCGCCGGCTTAAAAAACAATAAATATTAACACGATAGAATCTATATAACCTGTGTATTGGCTATTTTCCGGATTGCATTTAAACACGAAATGAATTTAATATATTTAAAATATTTAAAGAAAACTCGCTTATCAACTAAATTCATTGTTCTGTAAGGCCCGAGAACCGTGTACAGTATGTGTCGCGGGCACCCAAACCCCAATCTCCACGTGGTACCAACGGATAGCCCATGCTTACCAGTGGTCGTTCCAGCACGGTTTAATGCTCGGAATGGATTGGCCTACCAGTGTCGTCCCATCATGGGTTTACAGCGTGGGTTATCCAGCAGTTACTCGAGCATGGATGCAGGCTGGAGACGGTCTATTCCCCGGATCGAGCTTGGTTACGAGGCCGGAGATAGCCTGGGTGAACTAACGGGGAACCTATGGGTATTGGGCCTGATACCTAGAATTGACCAGCGTTCTTTCTAACCATACTACTGACGCGTGGATTACCAGCGACTATGGAGCTTGGAGGAAAATTGAGGGTTGGAGAATCTTGGAAAACCGGTGGTGGCTCCGTAAAGATACCGTTTCTTTTGTTTTGAGATGCAAGTTGCAGCGTTCATGCAGTACCCCTGCCTACATTGTCTACATATATGAATAGAATTTATGTAATCGAATTTAACATCGTATTTGTGTCTGGCGCACATTATCCCTAGCAGCTTAAAGCGCCATTCAAACCAACACAACAACAACAGACAACAACTAAATTCATTGATTCGTTTTATATCCTAATATTACAATTTCTGATGTCCCAAGACCGTAAGTTACGGCATGGGCCTAGTTTACACCGTTTATACAAAAATTTATGAATTTAAGGTATATCTCAGCGGATTATATTTTCTCTCTAACTAAGCACAAAGTCAGTGACAGGAGATTTTTTTTTGAGGACACATATTTCTCCTCACTTTTCCTGGATCGGTCGTAGACCACCTCTGAGAACCTTTCGAAGGTTTATTGAACAACCAGGTCCAAATAAAACCGCAACATTTGTTTTTGAACTCGCCTGCTATCGCCATCGCCCCCCATAGAAAACCATGCTTACTTCTGTCGTGCACGACTAAAACTACTAACTACTAAATCATCATCTTTATTAACTAAAGAACGGGTAATTCGCTATTCTCTCAGGTGGTGTTTACAGACTTGGTTTAGCATTCCAAAATATGCAAAAAAAAACGAGGTTCGAACAAAAATGGGGGGTGCTCTTTTCCTGGAATCTCCTCATGTCCCTTTAGGATAGGAGGGCGCTCTTACCATATCTACGGTCACCCAACTTGACTAACTAATTGAAGGCTAAGGGCTGGTCACGAATTTTAAATCTAATGACCGTTATGGAAATTGCACTGTTTTGCAGGCCAGGTGGTAGGACACGATCTGCTCGCTTTGGCATCGGGGATTCCAACGTAATTTGGGACTGCTACGTGCATTTACGATGGCATCTCGAGTGCCCAGTGACATGAAAAAATCATCTCTCAAACCTTTGTTCCAACAAGATCTTGTAAAGAATGATAAAATTCAGAAAAAGATTATTCGACTTCACATCCGTCGGGGTTAGTGGATACACCTGTGTACAAATAGTTGTAATTTTCCATAACGGCATTTAATTAAATATTCGTGACCAGGCCTAGTCTTTGTCCATCTGTGGTAACCGTACGATATGCGTAAGAGCGCCCTCCTACCGTTAAGTCCTTGAAACAGACTAGCACTCGGAATTTGATTTCCGTTTTGAATTTGCTGTTGCTGTTAGGAGGGACAACTGTGTGCCCGTCCTACCACCCCCCCCCCCCTTGCTTTTGCAAGCGAGGTTAATCACTAACCTCGACTGCTTTGTTATTTTCTGTTGCGTATGGCGCAATTTGATATTGATTTGAGCGGGGTATTTGAAGTAATGTGTATGTCAGGGTGTTGGTTCCTCAACATTGACCGTTTCACGCAGGACGAAGCTGCAGCACGGCCTGATTTTTCTTTGTCCGGGGACTCGTTTATTTCTTATCCCTTTTAACGAACACTCCATTGCTATTCGGTAGCGTTTTCGGGAGACTAATATCAGTCTCAGCAGGAACTTAATGTGGCAGAGGAAGTGGTCGAAAACGCGCAGCCATGTCTGGTAAATCCGCCACAGCCTCTCCTGTAAATCCACCACATAGTGGGTGAGCCAGGCTTTTTTGGGTCGGTACCACCGGGGGGGGGTGGGGTGGGGGTGGGGTTGGGTGGGGGGGGGGGGGGGGGGGGGGGGGGGCAAAGAGGCCTTTTTACCAGGCTTAGCCTCATACTATACATACACAAAATGTATTATGGCCTTCCTATGGTAGCTTAAGCGATCTAGGGCTCGCAAAACATTATACAGGGGTAAAAATTTGAAAAGTGTGTCCAATGTGTTGAATTGCATAACCAAATTGTTTCGTATGATCGCAAGGCTTAAAAAATGTATAGATGTTGTGCTATCTCTGACTTACCTTAATGATTATAAGCTGAAAAACCGTTATTGTAGGTCCAAGGTTAAATTTGCTTCTACAGGGGTCCAATACTAAAAAAATGCTTCAATTTCAGTGGAAATGGTCTCATATTTTTTGTAAGTGTCATACAATTAAATAAGGAATAAGTTTGAGACCATCGCAATGGAAATTAACAAGTTACGACGCACCTCATTGTACTATACCTACCCCTATACCCTATAGGGGCTGGGGTTAATTTTGGTGTAACTTGGTACTATACATTGTACATATGTCCGAACTATACCCTTATTTGTAGCTGTGATTACATTACAAAAATACTGGACCGTTATTTTTTCTCCACTGAAATTGAAGCATTTTTTAGTATTTGACCCCTGTAGAAGCTAATTTAACCTTTGACCTACAATACGGTTTTCATCTTATAACTCCATAGGTAAGTCAGAGATAGCCAAACTATCCTTTTTTATCCTGCGATCATGCGAAACATTTTGATATGCAATTCAACACCATTGGACGCCTTTTCAATTTTTACCCCGGTAAATCTTTTGCGAGCCCCTAGATCGCTTAAGCTCCCCCTACAGAATGGCCACCATACATTTTCGTGTATGTCATAGTATGATGTAGCCCTGGTATAAATTGCCTCTTTGCCCCCCCCCCCCCCCTCAGGTGGTCCCGATAAGGCTACTACTTCAGACGGTCTGGCCTCATCCACTAACAGCTATCAAATTTGCTGGATATATTTCGGGTATATTTTTTTTCGAGTATTTCGGACAGCAAGCTGTCGGAGGGGTGAAAGACATCATTGATTACGCTTTATCCCTACCAAGTCCCAAGTTCTTGAAAGTTCAACACAGGCAGAAAGTGATTTTAAATTCAAAGGGAATCGTGTGCAGTTCACGTTCAATAACAAACAGATAGAAAAAGTTGAAAGGGCTATCAGTAAAATAGAAAAAAGGGGATAGTAACGGGTATTCTTGAATTAAAAAGTGGTGGTCAAGGAACTAAATACCAGAAATAAACACATCAAATTAGATGAGAGTTAGGTGTGTACGAGGTGGAAGTTGGTTGATGACTATCAAACGGAAAAATTGGCTGACAATAGCGGCTGACGAGAAAGCGAATCAAATCCGCAATTCAAGTCCGTCGCGCAAAGCAAAGGTAAACCAACACAGAGACGTCTAACAGGAGGGCTCCGCCATACACAGAAGCGAGCGGAAACGTACCCCATCCGGAAAGTTCTTATCATAGTAATTTTCCGCCGCTATATTCCAAACCAATCGATACCAGACTCCGGTGCAGGCGTTAGCGGACCCCGCCCGTCAGACCCCAGTGCTTTGGGATGTGGAACACCTGGCCACTGGCGCGAAAACTGCCCCGGTTTGCAAGTTTGGAAACGGAGAGAAACAAGGTGGCCCCAGTCATGAATACTAATGAGGACAGAGCAGGTAATGTTTTTTGCGTATTCTGATTTTGGCCAGAGATTGTTTATCTCTTTTTATTACATTGCATATGTTTGCTGGTAATCTGTGTAATACCAGAGAAGATGGGTGGTAATAAATAATGATATGGTATGGAATGATATGGTCGAGTAATCAGGTGTTGATAAGGGGTTATAGATGCATTGTTGTTTCTTAAGCCCTTACGATTTTGGATTGTATAGATTATTGAGGAATGTCAATTTCCTTGTTATAGTATTACGGATCGCACAAGCACTCTCGTGAAACTGGATTTTCCTGTCCACAAAGAGGAAACAGAGAATTGGGGTGTGGTCTCATTGTCGGGACAAGATGACCGTGGAACATCGGTATGATAGTGAATTTTATTTAGACAACTTTTTTTGAGTATGAAAAGGAAAATGGAAACAGATGGTAAGGGGAAAGAATGATAAAGGCTAAATATTGACTTCTGAAGAAGATCGGAGTAGTGAGAGATTCGTAATGTGATTGAGTTTGGTATTGAAGATTCCCCTTTTTTCTACGCCGGTTCCAGCGAAATTTAGAATAATAGATCTTCCTTGACAATGCAAGCTTTGTTTCCGGTGCTATTTAGATTTAATACAGAAGAGATTTGGTTGTGTGAATGTTCTGCTTCGGCCTGAGATTGTGAACCCGTTATCAGTTTCGATCAAAGCTCCGGAAAGAAACGCATCATTTGGGAGTTAAGATATATCAAACATTATGTAGGAAGCAAAAAAAATTTTGTTCGATGACTGGATGTTGCTATGTGGTATTTCAATGAACAAGGCAATTTTATGTTTCCTTCGATTTGAAGGCAGGCGATCATCATATGTATTTTTCCAGAACATCGTAAAATTTCTGAGTTTTTCTTGGGATTTTGGGGAGGGTCCTAGATATTTTTCTTTTAAGTGTACCATTGGGTTGTCGTCAGCTCCATGTTATTTGCACAAAATGTATCCGACAGGTAGTTAAGTATTGGCGTGAGAAAGGATATTTTATTGTCGTTTATCTTGACGATGGGTGGGGCACGGCGCCAACATTGTAAGAGTGTAAGTAATATCGCCAATGATGTAGAGCAAGATCTTTTAAGAGCCGGTCTTGTACCTAAACAAAAAAAAAAATTTTTTTGGAAAGTGTGTATGGCCACCGGTCCCAGGTTGATTGTTACGTTTGCGGGGTTTCACTCAAATGGGACGCCACTGGCCTTAGAACTTCAGAGAATCATTCGGAAGTCATTGTTTATTAGGAAACTCTTTAATTATCCTCTTATATCACAAGAGTGTCAATCAAAGTTCAGATCAATTTCAATCCGTTCGAACAACCAACTTTTTACTTTTTTAACCCTTGACCCACATGGACATCACTCGACGAACGGGGGGGGGGGGTTTTTTGGGGGGGGGGGGGGGGGGGGGGGGGGGGGGGGGGGGGGGGGGGGGGGGGGGGGGGGGGGGGGGGGGGGGGGGGGGGGGGGGGGGGGGGGGGGGGGGGGGGGGGGGGGGGTGGGCGCGAATCCACTATCACCAGCAGTGGTCCAATGCCACAGTATGTGTATTGGTTAGGTTTCAAATGGGACCCGGAGGAGGGTACGTTGTGTGTGATAGGCAGGAGAATTACAGCATTTTATCCTGAATAGATGAATTACGATATATTGCCCTTTAAATTACAGCTGAGAACATGGCCGATTTGGGGTAAGGTTAGTTCTTTTATTCCGGTACGGGGTAAGTAGCTCAACTGAAGACGAGATTTTGTAGCATGGCTATTGTGAAACGAATCATGGGTAAGGAGTTCAGACCTCCGATGCAATTGTTCTGTTAGGGAAGAAGTATTTTTCTGGAAAGAAAAGTGCGTTTACTTAATAACAGATATGTGTTTGATTATTTTTGCCACAGGTGCTACTGTATTCTGATGCCAGACAACACTGGTGCGGCGCATGGGATGAAGTCCGCGTCGATGAAGGTATGGAATTTAGACATTCGTGGTCTAGAGATGAATGATGCCAAAAGTTTACCTGGAGCGAACTTAAAGGGGTTGCACTGATACAAGCGTTTGCTCCTGTATTGAAAGGCAAATGTGTCAAGGTATTTTGATAACAGGGGGTGGACGCAGTGGTTAGGAAGGGAAATATGAAGTGAGTTAAAGAGTAGGAGCATGAGATTGCGTCATTTGTAAGATTTGGGCACAGTTTACAAGTTCAATGGATCCCCACTGCGGAAGAACGTAGAAGCTGATATGTGAGCGGGAGTTTGCTTATATGATGGGAGTCCCAAATGTGTTTTAATTTCATGCATGATATGTGGGGTCCGTTCACTGTAGATCGCTTCGCCATGAATGCAATTCTGAAATTATAGAAATTTAATTCTAAGTATGGTGTCCGGGCACTGGCCAGGTGGATGCCTTTTCGGTTTCATGGGAATTGGACAACAATTGGCCGTGCCACCAATGTTTGATTGCGACCATAACGCATGTCAGGTGAGTAGAGCTAAGGGCACTTTAGTGGTGCCAGCTTGGCCTTCAGCCTCTTTTTGGCCATTCTTTTTTCCAATCCAGTTCGTTCACCAGCATTGTGGTAGAAGTAATTAGATTTTCTTAGATCCGTCGTTCTATGTATTCTAGGTAAAAAACCGTCGGTTCTGTTTGGCACTGACGCCTTCAAAAGTGAGGTTTTGTGTGTGAGGTTAGATGGTAGATTGTAAATATTATAAATTTTCTATAGGGAGATAATTGAAGAATGACACTTGAGATTTCAAGTACCAGTGTTACCGCGTTTTAGCACTGGTCTTTTAGTATATTGTTATTGATTTTGGACACTGGTTCTTAATAATGTGGAATTTGAATTTAGTGATCAGATCCGTAATAGTGCAGCATTACATAAAACCGATTAGTGTATTCATGATTTGTTCTTTCAGGATTAAGGTTTCGTTCCACTTTAAGTCATGTTTGGGATTCTTCTAGAGCTAGAGCACAGTCAAGAGATACAAACGTGTTGAGATAGCAGAATGGGAGGTTGGGGTCGTCTTAATAGGTGGATTGGAAAACGCCTGATCAGAAATTATTGCCAAGGTACTTGAGTGATTTATACAATCGTGATGCTCCTGATAGCAGAATAGAGACGACATTTTTTGCCTGAAGTGTGACTTTGTTGATTGTCACCAATCTATGTCAAGATAATCCGTGTAACCTTAAGTTTTTACAGTTACTCGTAGATGACCTGTTAAGAGGATTTTGGCCAAGCCAGTGAATAGAAAGGAACATGTTATTGGCATTGACTAGGGCAAGTATAACAATGAGAATCTGAAAGACACTAGGCTTTGCTGTATTGCTGCTTTTGGGATATTGCTGACTTATGAGATTCTGATGAACGTCTAATTTGAAAATATTGATATTGTGTGTGTTCTTCTCATGTCAAACTGTTTATAGAGAAGAGTAAAAACTGATCAATTTAGAGAGGTAGTTGGGTGGTTGTTGCGGGCGACAAAGAAACAAACATGTCCTGGTTGCCATGCTTATAAGACCTGAGGCACGCAGATGTATCTGAGTTTGGTTCTTCGATTTTGTTTAGACCCTTGGTTTTCTTGAAATCAAGTAATTCTTATATTTTGCGTTTATGGCAAGTTATCCTATTCTAGAGTTCGGGAAAATTTTAAAGAAGCTATAGGCGAAGTATCGGTTGGATGCCAGAAGGTACGGTGACATAGCCTCCGCGCAGAGGAGCCTCTTGCAGCGGCTGCCGGTCGGGAGTGACGGACACGGCTATTTAGAAGGCACTGGTAGGTGGGCATCGAGTCGTCAAACGGCACCAGGTATGTGACCCAGAGACACTAGTATAAACAAGTTATTGGTTTCCTTAAATTTAGGTATTTAAGGGTTAACTGTGTTGTTTGTTCACCTATTGTATGGGCATGTCTGCTATATTCTGTCATATGCTCAGGCTACTTAGAAGGATAGCAGGTGGGCATCCGAGTTGTTAAGACAGGTTGTGAAAGAGAAACTAGATAAGACGTTATTAGTGTCCTTAAATTTAGGTATTAAGGTGTAACATTGTTGTTGTTCACCATTGCTTTGGACATGTCTGCTAATGCTTGTGTAATGATCAGTACTTTTTTTGCTGATTAAAGAAAGTGTTTGGTGCATATAGAGTTAGTGTTTTGTTTAACTGTCCTTGATTCCGTAGTTTTCGTTCTTTTTTCTGAGTAATGGGGAGCACGTTAGTATAGTCTCAGTCTCGTCGTGAAGAAGGTGCGCCCTAAGGTCAGTTATTATGTGTAATGTTTTTCCTTGGCGCAAATGTTGCGAGTTGAAACAGAAAAAAACATTTGTTTTCGATTGAGCGTGCGCGAATTAGAAAGCAATGTTTTACTGTTTGCGCGCGGGCGCCATTTGCATATTGATTATTAGCGGGGTATTTGAAGGATGTGTAGGTCAGGGTGTTGGATCCTCATTGACCGTTTTCACGCAGGACGAGCTGCACGGCCTGATTTACTTTTTTGTAAGTTGCATGTTCTAACATGAAGTGCGTCATGTTCTTTTTCAGTTTTTTCAGTGTTAACTATCTATTTCAAGCATATCTCTGTGAGGGTCATGAAGTTGTCGGGGATGTATGTTAGGGCGCCGGTTTGGTAAGTATGAGAATTATCATTCATGGTGTTTTCGGTATAGGCGAGTTTGGCAACCCCTGATCCAGGTATGGTAGTGTAAGGGCGCCCTCAGGCCTCGCAGTCTCCAGTCTCGTCGTGAAGAACGGTGCTCCCCTAAGGTCAGTTATTATGTGTAATGTTTTTCCTTGGCGCAAATGTTGCGAGTTAAACAGAAAAACATTTGTTTTCGGTTGAGCGTGCGCGAATTAGAAAACAATGACGTTAATAATTTGTTCTTAAATTATCATGATATTACTAAGATCTTTTGAACGAAGGTTTAAAGGCTGACTCAGAGATTTCTCGAAGAAGGCGCCCTCAATTTTCAAAGAAATTGTGTTTTTTACATATACGTAATGCTTGTCCACATACTAAGCACTGTGTGAAATAGCTATGCTCAAATCGAAGTCCTTCATATAGAAAATCACAACTTTGTTATAAATTTCCGGATCCGGAATTTTTGTAATACACAGTATCCTATGTCACTGCATGGTACACTTAATGTATACTGCATGGAAACGAAAAATCCGTTTCATTTCAAACTTTGGAATTGGCCATTTTAGGTGACTATCTTTAGTTCTAGTTGACTAGTTTTAATAATACACAACAAAATTATATTTCAAAATATCTGAGTCAGCTGTTATATGGCCTCCATTTTTCTGATAAAAATATTATTTTCTCAATTTTATTTGAGAAAAGATTTCTCACGGGAAAAGTACTTTGTTTACTATAAAAGAGAGAAAGGGGAATATCCCTAGTTTGTTTTTGCATGGTGTACCTGTTAGATTGCACAATAGGGGAAGTGGGGAATTGCCCAAAATGTAAACTTAGTAACTGCGTCAACTTGTTTATGCTTTAAGATCAAAACATTGCAGAATCTAGGTAATTCCCCCATAGGGCAAGGTTATGTTTATGCATGATTCTGTAGGTAATATCTATTTTAAGACTTGGGAACTTTATGAAATATTGTGTATATATGAGGGAGCGCTTGGCCGGAGGATTTGTCAGCAGTTGTAATCTGCTATACAGTATGGTTATAGCTAGTTTTATCTACAATAATGGTACATTTATGCTCCACACAGTGCCAGAATTTATTATATTTTCAATTCCATGTGACCAGAGTGCTGTAATTATTCTACTGTCGTCTTTGAAGTGCTGGGAATCAAAATAGGATTCCAAATTGTGGACAGATAGAAATCGTGGTGATTATCTTGGACTGATATACTGTGGAATATTAGTGTCGTCGAGGGAATTATTTAACCTTGTCGTCTTGAACTGCTGGACAAAAGTTATCTTCAGGACTGAGAAGATTCCAATGGAATATTACCTGAGGATTTATAAGCGTGACTTTGCATGCTGTCATTTTTGAAGTCTTCGCTGTGACAACAAAATGGCAAGAAATCGATTACGGCGATCAGTTTTGGACTCCAACATCACTTCCTCAATACAAGAAATGTTGATTTTTAATTCTTCACAAGTTTTGGACCCTAAGTTACACAAATTGTTAAACCATGCATACATGCCATGCCCATGCCATGGCCTACACATGGCGATCCTGTCGAGGGACTCCAGCGACAGGATCTCCACAGGCGATCCTGTAGTTGGGGTCCCTCAACAAATATAGGGTTAAATACTTGAACATCAAGTTTAATCTTTAGCATCAACTTCAAATAGCTCCCCTTAGTGTGTTTTGGAATCAAATCATCTATCTGCAAAGCTTAATTTGTTCAGAAAAAAACAATTTTACCTGCTTTTTGGTGCACTTTCAACGAAAATCGGCATGATATAGGCCTGTGTTAGCATCCTGGCTTAGATTAGAATGTTCTTTAACCAATCAGATGACAAGAATATATTCGGTATATAAAACAAATATTGACTGCTTTTTATTCGGGGCATATATGGTTTCGAGATCACCTTGGGCCTATAGTTTCAACCATACACCTTCCTCATAGCAGTCGATATTTGTATACTAGCCTATGCCGTTAATGTACGGAAAGGACATTAAAATTTTTCATATTTATTTTGATAAATGTGATCAATATCCTAACGTGATATGGAGTGAGTCGTCTTTAACATATTTCAGAAATATAAATTCATTGGTGTTTAAATGCAAACCGGAAAATTAGCACAATAAATAGCCAATAAACAGTGTATATAGATTATATTGTGTTAAAAGTTATTGTATACGGTCCGGGGGAAGGACACCCGATGTTCGATACTAGATTTGGGATTTTAAAAGTTGCCGATATCCGGGGGAGGAGGTCGGATTTATTTGGCATCCCTCGGAAAATTAGCACTCTATATTAATGCCCAGTAAACATGTATATAGATTCTATTTAACCTTTAACACCATAGAATCTATATACGTGTTTACTCGGCATTTATATAGAGTGCTAATTTTCCGAGGGATGCCAAATCAATCCGATCTTAAAAATAATTAACATTGTGAAACATTCAGTGTACGAACCCCTTAAACTGGGATGGACCTTGGTGCAATCGAGGGCGCTATATATATCCGAGTCGTGCGATGCGAAGTTCGTTACTATCATGGTTACAAACAGTGAACACGTAACTCTATACCGTGAGGTTAATAAATACAGGAGGGACCATAAATTTCGTTGGTATGCACGAACTTTCGTATTTTGCCATAGCCATATTGAGGCGTAAAGGAGCAAAAGACGACAGGCGCTAAGTGTCAACCCCCCTGGTCCAACGCACGTTCACACACATCTGGATCTTGGAAGTACCACATACATTGATGCGGATCTGGTGCCCTGTGTAGTTAGCCCCACTGTATTGTTTCCTTTGTGAACATGACATCTGGTTGTCTGGAACATTCCGCTCAGTGTTTCTCCTAAGCCTGTATGACACAATTTTGACATAATCGGTTGCAGATTTGGAGTTTAGAACAGCAGGACTCGTCGGACTCCGGCGAGTCAGAGTCACTCAGACTTGGACTCGTGCTCGGTGGACTCGGACTCGAGTCCCATGGACTCGAACTTGGAGCCCCATGCAGGCGCGGATCCAGGGAGGGGGCAGAGGGGGCTCGCGCCTCCCGGTAATTCTGCAAAATCTTGCAAAATCAGCCCATTTTGGAAGCTTTTGGTCAGTTTTAGCCTTTCAGCCCCCCGGTAATTTTGACGTTTTTCAATCCTGGATCCGCCACTGCCATGGCATGGACTCGGACTTGGTGCCCCATGCCATGTACTCGGTGGCCGGTGCCCCATCCATGGCCCGGACTTGGGGCCCATGCCATGGACTCGGATTCGCCGCAGACTCAGACCTGCTTGACTTGGACTCAATTGAACCCCAGTGGACTCTGACATTCAACCATACATTGAAAACCACAACACACATCTCGCCAATACTGGGCATAGTTTGATGGTCACCAGATACCATGATTTGTTTACATGCCTCAATCTTCTAAAATATTATAATATGCTGCCAAACTTATCTAAATCAGATGAACATGATATTAATAGTCCAAATGCACCATTCTACAGTAATTTTGTGAATGCTCAAATCAGAAAAGTCAAAGATAAATTGGAACTTAAATAGATGCGTTATTGTTGATATACAATCAATTAGCCTTGTTCAAAGCTGTCTGCTCGAACCGACAAACTTGCTATTTTTTATTGACATTTATTCTCAATTATTTTGAACATTGTGTTTGCAGGTTTGAATGCTTTAGCATTGAAGGGGCTACTAGTACCATGTCTAGAGAAAGATTCAATAAAAAATGAATTGGTATACTCCAAGCACCAAAGATCGCTCTTCAGAAAACGTACTTTAGTCCCTCTTTTTTCGGAACGAGCATGAGAAAATCGGATTAGGATTAACCTCGGAAGGGCCACTTGAGAGAAATGAATAACATTTCAATTATGGGGCGGCAGATAGATCCAAAGAGGTTCTATATAGATAGAGAGGCAAAACGTTACGTAATCTTTAGAAATACACCGTCTCGCATGTTTTGCCGACCACAAAGAAAACATAGAGTACCAACATAGAAAGCAATGCTGCCTCCGCTTCTTCCACATACTGTGGGTGCCGCTTTGCATATACACTAATCGGTAGTGATACAAATTAATGTATGTGTTAGAGGTGGCCAGGTGTAATAATAGTGTACCTGGATCATTGTGCTCAGATACTCTTTTTTCTCATAATGCAATGCGCGCTTAGGTGAAAAGATGTATTCATTGAGGCGGTTTATTTAAATCAAGACGACTGATGTGTCATTTCATTCGTTGTGTGGCCATGGGTAACCTACAAATTTAACCACCAATAGCACCCAACATCCAACAACTGATATTTTGCGGATTGTTTGTATCGAATTGACATTATGTGTGTATACAACACCCAAACTAATAATTATCCGTGCAATATTCAAATGTCAGCGCCCAGCACGGACGACTGGTTTTGAATGGGTTTCACCCCCTTGGATAGATCGTTCAAAAGTCAAGTGGGTCGATGCGCTTCCTTCTTATCTCTTTCTTCCATGGTATAACACCTGCAATCTTTTCAGTTGCGTGGATAATAACAATAGCTACGTCCACACGTTTAGTTTATTCCAAAGAGGTTTTATATAGATAGAGACGCAAAACGTTACGTAATCTTTAGAATTCATCGTCTCGCATGTTTTGCCGACCACAAAGAAAACATAGAGTACCAACAATAGAAGCAATGGCTGTCTCCGCTTCTTCCACATACTGTGGGTGCCGCTTTGCATATACACTAATCGGTAGTGATACAAATTAATGTATGTGTTAGAGGTGGCCAGGTGTAATAATAGTGCACCTGGATCATTGTGCTCAGATACTCTTTTTTCTCATAATGCAATGCGCGCTTAGGTGAAAAGATGTATTCACTGAGGCGGCTTATTTAAATCAAGACGACTGATGTGTCATTTCATTCGTTGTGTGGCCATGGGTAGGACAAAATTTAACCACCCAATAGCACCAACATCCAACAACTGATATTTTGCCGGATTGTTTGTATCGAATTGACATTATGTGTGTATACAAGCACCCAAACTAATAATTATTCCGTGCAATATTCAAATGTCAGCGCCCAGCACGGACGACTGGTTTTTAATGGGCTTCACCCCCTTGGTTATTACCGGTATTAACTAAGTCTGATGGAATTAAAAAAAACAAATCCGCTAATCCCCCTCACGCCTATTGTACCCTATTGTAATCGTCTCCACATCGGCGGACTAAGTTTTACTTATTACCGGACCTAAATTGATCGGTTTTAGTGTCGGATATAAATTTGCCGTGTGAACGCACATCGGGTTTAACTCTATCGGACCTATGGTCGATTCGCGTTGATACGTTCGTCCCCCTGGAGTTTTGGACCTATTCATTAAGTCGGAGAGGGAAATGAAAGAATTCAAATGCACGTGCCACACCGGATTATCTTGGAGGACACTCCGGTCATTTAACTCACTCAACTGCCACTAAATACAATTTTCATTCATGCATGGAAGCACACCATAGTGTTGTAGCGGGTGATGGCCTATGCCTGAAAAAGAGGGAACGCGCATGCGCGGCACAATTTTCAGAAAAAGCGACCGGAGAGCGCAGAACCTAATCTGCAACGTGGGTAAGTTGGTGGCTGAGAAACCACCGCTGCAGCGTAGAGCTAGAGATACTACAATGCACACCATGATTTGTAGTTTACTGCATTTTATTTTCACATCACCTAAAGAAAATCACGAGACATGGTTCAATTGTCACCTTTCCGCATATACCAACTCACTGAAAATCACCTACGACACCAGTTTTTGATTTCGACCCTTTCTCATACAGATGGCTTGCTACTCAATTTTGTTACCAATAAATAACATTGTATTATGATCGACCACACACAACATATGACCTCAATATCAAAATGGCTCACTATACTTCACATTTGCACCAATGTTCACATAAAAGTCAATGCACTTTCATGATAACCACTGAATTTCCTTTCTCTAATACAATTCCACATCTACATTACTAAGAGTGTCTAAAAATACAGAGGTTTTCACATGCATGCTTTTTTTTCTTATGCACTCCAACATGGGGAAAATTGACCACAATTTTAACATACCACTGTACCATAACTTCCGCATAATGCAGCATTCGTATTTAAAATTCACCTCATCACACAAGAAAATATAAAACAATTTCGACAAAACTTAACAATTCTGCATACCACACTAGATATTGTAAAACTGGCATTTTCAACAATTGGCAGAAAATGAAATTCACAATAGCAATCTTCTCCCTACCGACATGTACTACATCACAAAATCATGTATTCTGTAATCCAACACTTATTTGTGTACAACCAGGCATTCAGCAGCAATTACAAAAATTAAATTTATATAACAAACTCTTTCCCACCTTACCATAAGCAAAATATAATGTTTCTTCCTCAATTCAAAAAGATCACTGTCGCACACACTCACCCGCCTCCTTCTGTAACTCACTGTTTACATTGCAACTCAACATCACAACTCGCCTAATTTCAACCTCTCATAAATGATCATACTCAAACCTGCAACTCACACAGGAATGCACAGTGTCTGACCCATCAGTGTTGGTTTACTACGCCTCATGCGCATACATCTACCCTTTTCCCCCTACAATTGGCCACAGGCTCTTTTAACCTCTCCAGCACGTGACCTTTACCTCTGTCTAATTAATCAAATAATTTAGCACACTACCCCTGGGTCTTTGGGACATTCCACCTATCACCATGTTTGGCAATGCACACGACTTCTCAAAATCAACTTCAATTACGTAAAGTGACCTCCGTCCACGTCTGGCATTCATTCCATTTACTCCGTCGGACCTATGCATAACCCCCTTCACTATCTCGAGCTTATTATAAACTACCTAACACCCCAATATTCAAAACCGCTTTCAAACAGCACTATAACTCTAGTTCGCGCGACATGCCCACAACACACAAGGCCCATGCACTTTGCATAAGATTAAATACAATGATTTACAATAAATGGAAATTTCATTTTAACTCTGAATACTGTTACCACAAGTTCTTTCAGATGCTAACCAAAATTTCAATAAATAAATTTATATTTTTCACTCTCATACACAACACATGCAACCTCACACTTGAATCACAATGCAGCCGCACACTCTTCCCTAATGCTATCCCACACTAACCCAAATCTTAATCTTTAAACTGAAACCAAAGTTCTCATTATCACCATCCAATAATCATATAACCTCAACCACCTCCACAATCAATCCCAAATGTTTCAGCCACTATAACTCGCTGGTCATCTTAAACTCGCCATAATAATACTCATCTCCAATGACGACTAACCCTGGCTACCCACACATGCATGACCAAAACCCCTTATTCACCAACAATCCTTAACAATCGCACACACATTACTGCAACTCACACACCTCACAACACACCTATCAACACACTCACCCAATATTTTAACACATTTGGCCGACCATAGCCGAATGTTGTTATATAACATACACAAATGTTTACAAACAACCAATACCTCATTCAGTGCAATCAACGCGTGACTTTAAATTTGGATAGATCAAACCTGAATCATTCACACCTTTGAACCACCACTTTTAACTTATAAAACAAATGCGCGCAACTTAAAGGTATGAGTTGTGTAGAACACAACTAGGACATGTTACAAAGCATTGTGATGTGTACATTGAAATCAAGTTTTGTGCTGCCTGCTGTGTTACTTAAATTTAATCCAATTATTTACTAGAAATCTCACAAAATCACACAATTGAATCCTAACTCCTTTAATCCCCCCCCCCAATCTGATTATCTCCAACTTCACAATCTCAACCCAATTTACAAATTTATGAAGGAAAACTTACTTTCTCACGAAAACTCCAACATCACAAAACCATAAGTCAATTACCCCAACAGCAAGCAACACATTTTATTATTTACTCACAATCATGTTCACAATCAAAAGTCATTACAAATATATATTAATGTCAGTCTTTGTCCTCAGTATGTTCCGGTTTGCTTGCTGGTGCTTAGGATGTCTGGTCGTTACTCGTTCCGTCGAACTGATGGGTCGCTAAACTAGCTTAAACTGGAGTACTTTTAAAATCCCAATTTTAATCATAAACCTTAAAACCCGAGCTGGCCAGCTATTTACCCGAATAAAATCCGATCTTGTGCACCATTCAGCGGTTAGTCCATTTTGCGTCAATCTAGGGACATACAGCGAGTGAATATGGCGATATGTAAAGATGCTGGATTCCTGTCATCGTAGGTGCAATTCTGTCAGTTCTGATCACTCTCCATTGGGTTAGGCTCAGCGATGAACAAAATCAATGCATTACTAGTATTTTGTGTTCTTGTTGATTACAGCTGTTGACTTAGGTTAACAAACAGCGGTAATCATGGGGTAAAAATATCCACATTCACAACGCCCTGCCTCGTCATCTTTTACTTGGTCGTCCGCCCAAACAATCTCTTATCTAGTGTTATTCATATAAGCCATTGTGGTTGTTATTGAAGTCGTCCACACCAAAGTGCGTCCATCTCTAAAGTTTGTCTAGTTCGCCATCATGTCTGAAGTCCGTCCCCCCATCTCTACAGTTTATGTTTAGCTCGCCATGGTGTCTGAAGTCGTCTGCTCTCGCCCCAAAACTCCGGCGCGTAACCCAAATTATAGTCAGCCGACCAAGGCCAACCAATCACAATGCGCGAAGTCGGGGAATTCCCAGGTGACGAAAATGTGCGTTTTCCGGGAGTAGGACTGTTTGTGCACCCATCCACCACCTGTCGGCTCCTTTTATGCACTACGCGTACAAATGCCAAAAACATAAAGTAAACAGACTCGGGGAAAATCCAGCGGGACACATCAAAGTAGCGGGGAGTGGCTGCGCGGCGCGCGGAGGAGCTGTTATAAAAAACGCAAAACTGATGCGCGCAAACGCCGACACACAATTTTGGTTTACTATAATTGGACCAATAGCCAAAAACCGTGGGTAAGTTGGCCAGCACAGAAAACCACCGTTTGCTAACCTGGAAAGATAACACAATTGCACATATTTTAACTTTGTCTACTTTATTTGATACATTCTCTTCTTTTTTTCATGGTCCATGTCTCATCCATTCATAATAACCAAATTCACTAAAAGCATGCATTAAAGCAATTACAATACATCTCCAAATGTTGAGGAAGGTCGCCATCATCAGTGAAATAAGAATCCTCATTCCTTGAAAATAAGTTACACTCAGCTCCAAAACTGGAGGAAAGTCACCATCAAACTTATATGGTAACACTGCCATTTCTCATGGTGAGTTGTCACCAAATGATATTTTTGTTAAGATATCAAATCACATTTTAGCCCTTATTTTTGAGAGCTTCTTCTTAATGGTTGCATCAAAAAATCCCTAATTTACAATATCCTTAATGTCTACATTGAAAACCCTACGTAGCTACAGTTCTCCCAGTTAGTAGTCACCAAGTCCAGTCGTCAAGTCGAAGCAACATTTTTCTTTTTACCGGTCTTGTTCCTACATGAACACCAACACTCAACATAATCAAACCACAATACAACTTGCACAAGAAAATCAAAACTCACCAAACAAAAACTTCCAGCCCACAGATGCACAAACTCAATTTATACAATTCAGCTCAAACGCCCCAAA
Source organism: Ophioderma brevispina (assembly GCA_023653785.1). Taxonomy (NCBI): domain Eukaryota; kingdom Metazoa; phylum Echinodermata; class Ophiuroidea; order Amphilepidida; family Ophiodermatidae; genus Ophioderma; species Ophioderma brevispina. The sequence goes on from JAMKCH010004482.1 coordinate 26,981, forward strand.
TCAATAAAACTCGCCACGACTATCAACACAGGGAAACCCATCACACTGGACTCGCCAAAGAAAAAACGACACCTGTCCTACTCTTAACCTATTTTTTTCTTTTCTCCAACCAGATTCTGAACTCCAGCAAGCCACCCATAACTCGATAACTAAGAAGTCCTAAATCAACAACTCCAATACAACTCAACTCCCAAAAATGAAAACTGCACAGCACCACTAAAACTAAAAGTGTCTTTACCAACAAAGCGCAAAACCTCATCCCCACTATTTGCACGGCTCGTATGCATCATTTTTCTCCCTTCTGGACCAGAACCTGAACTCCTAATTAAAACAATGAGTTTTGCACCTAACACCGGCCGCCTGGGAATCATCTACCCACATGCCTACGTGTTATTGCAACCTCACAACACAATCACCTCATAATTATTCGCCGCATTTGCGTCTCCACTATCTCCTCTCTGACCTGTACTCGCCTATATCTCTACCTCGAGTTAATATAAACTACCTACAAAAAACAACCACAAAAAATCGTGGTACTACACACCCCTAATGCGCACAATCTCAAACACCACAGGTCACTGCACCCTACAACTCATACTACACACAATTCACACCTCATCCACCAACTCGTCAAACCATAACTCGCATAATCGTAACTTGCATTACTCACACAAGAACCACAACTCGCCACCCATTAATCACTCGTCAAACTTAGCACGCAAAACTCAAATATCTACCCCCCATTAACTCAATAAATAACTGCAACTCGCATTCACCGCACTCTCAACACGAGAGAAAGCACAAGACATTAAACAACATGAAACACAAATTTATTGATCAAATGGCCCTCAATGTTCTGTCTAACTGGTTATACATGTACATGGCAACTCTACTAAAATGCATACAACATGTTCAAATCAAACCAGTAAAATGTTCAATTATACAGCAACTGGCAGCCCATATTTTTCCAAGTAAACAAAACATTCAGGTTAAAAAATAAAATAACAACCTTTTTTAAAAAAAACTTCACACCACGTGTGATACAATTTACCACACCAAATTCTGCATTAAAAATTAATCAGTTTTCAAATAAAATATCCATTATATTTGGGTGTATTTTTGTAGGCCAGATAAGCCAAATATTTCTTCTAAAATCTGTTGCAACATAAACTTTAAACTGCACTTGAATTCCCCCCCCTCCCCATTCAAAAGGTGCATTTTAAAATAAACACGACGTTACAGTTCGCATACCGACACTCCTAGTGTACATCCAGGCATTCTAGCAAACGACAAACATAATTATACGACAAAACTTAATACACAATATTTGAAACCCCTTCCAACTTTCATACACATCTTTCACACACCATCGTATCAGCAGAACTTCTATGCTTTCCATACCAAAATGAATATGCACAAATTGTAGTAAAAGACGCTGAATATAATATCAACCAATAGTTATTCAAAAAGTTAATGGACAAAATTGACATTTACGCTTGACACTCAAAATCCTCACACCACTCCCACACAATTACACAAACACTGCACTTACAAACTTGGCAGTACCTTGCATTTGACATGCATCTTTCATATCTAGTCTTGTGGATGCAATGTTAATATGAAATACTCAACATGAAACATATGCATTTACATGGGCCTGTGGCAACTGTACAGTATTACAACAGAATTACACTGTCTGATCCCAACACTATATCAATCACCAAAAACTAAAATTTATTTGAAATCCTAAATTTGACACCTTCAAAGCATCAAGTTCAAAAAAGTGTGTTTGCACAAGCATTTCTTAACTTAACAACAAGCATCTCAACTTCAACAATAACCAACCAAAATATCCCAACATTGGAGCTCACTGACAGAAATTCGCGTCTTATGACAAACCTGTGAATTTTGTTACACTTGGCTCACTATACTCAAAACTCTTGGCACAAAAGACAACAAATTTGGACATCAAAACAGATGAATCTCTAATACCTCACAATAGGGAAATTGTTGAAACTGAATATTGACCAATTTCAAATTCCAAGAACCGGAATGATGAAATGTTGCCCCCTGCTTTTTTGGAACAAAGCCCACACAATTTTTAAAATCAATGAATTATACACAAAAACTTGAGGTTCACATTTTACTTGCTTTCATCTTGCACATGTACATGCCACATTGCCACAGTATGGCGATGTTTACTACAAATCTCGTGCGGCCTGCTGCATTTCAAACGTTACAAAAACTCCAAACCCCGCTGAACCCTGACCCCTCTTGGTAATCTAACCTCAATTACTCGCTTTCTAATAACTCCCCAATCGGTATCAAGAACCAAAAAAACTTGCACATTGATCCCATTCCAATTTGGAACTACAATGAACCCCTCAACAAATTCCAAGGCCAAACATCCATAAAGTACATCTTTCCAATCATCAAATTCTCCCCCCCCCCCAGCAAGCACACACAATCAAAACATACTAAAAAAAAACAAATCATCAAAAACTCACAAAAAACACACACATGTCAAAAGTTCGTCCCATGTCGATGCATGGTCTTCTTGTGACCATCAAAGCTATCCTTTCCATAGCTGCGAAAATAGATATAACTTTACTTAGATCACCTGTTCGCTCCAGACCCCCCTAGTGGCCAGCTACGCGAAATTTTAGTTGTTATAGCGAATCAGACGAGTTAAAGTCTGAGTCATACGATGGTCGCCGTCGTTGTCCTCGTCATCATCATCGTCGTCGAAGTAAGTAACCTTTGACATAGTTACAGGAATCACTCAATGGATGTTGAAATGTCCCATGGGTGTGGATTTCTACTCCCACATCAGGCGACTTTGTCGTAAACAAGTTCACAATGCATGCATCGCGCACGTGATGTCGACTCGTAATCTACAACCCGTCTCCATCGCATCAGAAAAAACATGAAAAGACCGTCTGGAAGTTTGCTGAAAAGCTCTTTCCTCCACAACAGCTGTTACCACCAATATCATTTACGTCGACTATCATAATTCCATGAAGGTCTTAATTTCGATGATAGTTCACCCCATCTCGTCAATAAAGTCCAATATATCCTAGTACGTTGTGAAGTGTCCATGTCTAGAGTCCGCCTCCCGATCGCCACCCACTTCCCCCCACGCTGAAGCACAGTCCAGTCATGTGGAAACATTTCCGACCAATCAGCGGGCTGGAAATGCAAATTTTCATCGGCACTCATCAAGGGAGTCACTTTCCTGAAATCGCATACACAGGTGGCAGGAGAACCTATAGTTACATCAAAACTTATTTTAATGACCCATTGATGATTTGCGTGTGAAGAGGGAAATCCCGTTACAGTGTATTTCAGGCCTTAAACATTGCTCACATAACATGATAACAGAAGTCCCTGCGCCTCATTGAATTTTCACCTCCGCAAGAATTATACGGGGTCACCATATCAGATGAATCGAGTATAAACTCTCTTAAGTCCGACGTTTTATGCCGAAGAAAGAGCAGGTTAAGTCCAGTCATTAAGTTATTGAACGGTAATTAGCAAAGTACGTGTGACGCTTTCTATCGGAACTAACGGCGACATTTTCGTCTTCTGAAGTAAAGCACGGAAAGCAGTGGCGGTAGTCGGAGTGGGCGAACCCTTTTCCGGTGGGAGAAGGAAGTGGGCGACTCAGGCGCACATGGAACAAAAACTGGGGAAGAAATTTTGAGCAATGGGCAGAAAAAAAGGGGCACGGAAAAGGGGAAAGAGTAAAGAGAAGCGGAGAGCCAGGGAGAAGCGAAAGCCGGTCGGTGTTTTGATTATGATTTACAGCATCGCAGCGGCTGAAACCGTTTCTCATTGTGGCGACTCAAGAAATAAATCAGCCGAAAAGCGAAGCGAGTAATTAAACGTTCCCAAATCCGACATGATTGTTCCAAAATCCTGGATTACGCCACTGAGGCGGGGGGGGAAATAATTAATCTTTGCCCGTCACTTCAAAGGAGAACTCTAACAGGTCCTTGCACACACTTTTTTTTCCTCTTTCGGCAGCCATTGGTTACTGCTGGTTTTATAATATACGCTACATCTAATAATACACTTTACAAACAATAACCAATGTTTGCTTTTTAGACTTTTTATCAAAAAAGACATTTCAACACACACAAAACAACCCAACAGACAATACACCAAAATACACACAAAACAACAAAATCACACGATTAGAAAAAAAAAAATATATCATGTAGCAGCAAGCAATATGCAATGAAAATGTGTAAAAAAATAAATATACACATGTACCTAAAAAACATTCAACCATGTACATCTATTAGCACCAAAAAGAAGTAGATTTGGAAAAAAACCAAAGGCAATATTGAGTTAAAAATCAAATCGCCATTTTTATACATGTCATTATTTACCTTTGGCTTTTTTGGCAAGGATTGACAGTGGTATTGGTGGCATGGAGCTGCGATGTGCATACAGTACCAAAATGGTTATACCCACACCTATTACATGTGCATGTACGAAGGGGGGGACCAAAAAAAACAAAAATGTAACCTGTAAAAGTTGCATAGATTGTACATTTTCCATTTAAGAACGCAATGCTGTCCAGCTGTACAATATTACTGACTGGGTTTCACATCACAAATATCATGCTGGCTGCTTAAAGCATATTAGCACATTTTTTGAAGAGCGCCCTCATTTTCAAAATTTGATATTTTTGCACAGTTACGTGTACATGTCTGGAAACTCTACCTGCGAACGAGAATGCTAAAAAAGCGGTATTCTATCCACAAAATAAGGATTTTTAAGTGAATTGGATAACAGATTGGACTTAACGGCAGAGCTGGAAATTCTACTTTATGTCCGTCCATGATGAAATTGCCACTCGAGAAAAATAACTCTACCTTAGCTGCCTGAAACTATCAAACAAACTATGGATGAGCGTAAGACGACGTAACATGGCGCTATTTTTTCCCGGCTATTTCATCCCATTGGAAGGGCCGTTTCCAGCAGCCGTTGTATATTATCGGGGATCCCCGATAATATTATTCTAGTACAAATCCTTCGTTTTGTGACACATAGACATTTTCGAGCTTCAAAGTACACAGTATTGTTTACTAGCCATTTACCAAGCAATCGTGTAAAAATCTCAAAATTTTTGAAAATTGGGGGCGCTCTTCAAAAAAATTTGCTAATATTGCTTTAAAGAAGTATCTTGCCCACACTTGACTAGAGGTCTGGTTACGCGTTTACGCACCTGATGGAAAGCCAGCTCGGCATTTCGCATGTTTCGAATGTACAACCTAAACAGGCTTCTTCTTACCCCGTCCTCTTCGAGCAAGGTTAAGCCTGATCGGTTTCGGGTTAGCATCAAGGTGAAGATTTAATTTTCAGATTTTTGTGTTGAAATCACTTTAAGGATTATCCCTAATATCCCAAGTTACTTGGACCACATGGTTTTAAAAAGTTACACCTTTGGATCAGGCCATTTTGTAATTAAGGTGTTAAAAACAACATCACAGACGGACCTTTTTCACTATATTTGGTCTTAGTTTTTTTTTACTTTCAAACTTTATAAGGTTTTGTTTAATATTATAGCTTGAACATTGTTCTAAGGAAACCCAAAAAATATTAGAAAATATTTCTACACAAATAGTTCTGTCACACGGTTGTTAGCATTTTAATGCAAAATTATCCATACGTGATGACAAAAAGAATGTACAAAGTGGTTTTATTCCTTAGCAGGTCAGAAATTTAAAAAAAAAAGCTGAGCTATCTCACTTTATATTGATCTGCACTACGTGTGAATGAAAGTTTAAACTTAAATCGATTAAATATATCTTCACCAAAATTGAAATTGAAAATCATGGACACTTTTTCATCACGGACGGATATTGCATTAGTTTTGTATTGGTTGTCAAAGAAAGTATCATTTTCACCAAAATGAATTGATTTTGCCATTAATTACCATTTAAATGGTCATTGTGAGAGTTTTTCAACGGTGTTTCGGTTCCTGTGCATGAATAAAACAGATGTTTTCACATGTTTCTTTCAATTTAATCATTATTCTAACCTTCTTTGGGTGAAAGTTTATAACTCCGATACCAGTTCCCATGGACCACTTACGATCAGCTAGTACCGGTGTAAAGAAACTGAGTGTCCCCATGAGAGAGTGTCCTACCATAGCAACATGTACGGAATAAACCGTGATTTTGTAGACGAGGCCATTTGGGTACATTGCTGAAACAAATGATGCATAGAGCACTCAATGGAGAACACAATAGACAGATGGGTGGTAGGACACTCAGTCACACGGACACTGTAGTATATGACACCGGTAATAAGCTTATCGGTCTTAAAGTTATGTCGGATCTAAGCGCTAATACCGTTAGATGCGCGTCCACACTACCAAATTTAAGTCCAATACTAAAACCGACAGAATTTAGATCCGATCAGTGCGCGTCCACGCGGCCACTTTAAGTCCGACGCTAATACCGACCGGAGATTAGTCCGGCGGGAGCCACAGTCCGGGGCTCCATAGACGATAACGGAATAAAGCGTGAAACTAATGTTACGTGAAGAGTCAACTGAATCGATTGCCCTATTGTTCACCATTGTTCCCGGACTATGAGTACGCCGGACAATAATTACTTCCACACCGGTGTGAAAGCAGATATAGTCCGGTGGGCGTCATAGTCCGGGGCTCCATAGACGATAACGGAATAAAGCGTGAAACTAATGTTGCGTAAAGAGTCAACTGAATCGATTGCCCTATTGTTCACCATTGTTCCCGGACTATGAGTACGCCGGACAATGATTACTTCCACACCGGTATTATAAAAGAAGTAGATTCCACCCATCGTGCCACCAGAGGAAAAGTTGTGGACAGCGTCGATTAGTTGGGAGAGGAGTCAGAAAAAGAAAACATGTATCGCAATTCACCTGTTTTGAACTAAGCTAAGATAATCTGGCCTTTCATGTTGATTTCATTTTCACATGGAGGGTGCAAATTCTTTTGTGTTCATTTGTATCCAAAACACGGGCGCTCAAAAGTCAGTAACATTAATCCACATGTTACATTGAATACCACTTTCAATGCTTCATAGAATTGGTTTTCTCTGGTATCGGATTCCATGTTTCAATAGATTTAGGGTGGAATTTTAATTTCCACCCACTGAACATGCCCCTCATTCAATGCCCATACCTTCGGAAAAGTACTAGAGGTGACACGATGGGTTGAATCTACTATTTTTTTTTTTATATAAGTGACTTAAGTCCGACCGTGTGGACACGACTATTGGCTCTACAGTTCCAGATGAAAAAGGAATCTGTGGAGTGTTTGGTCTTCTTTATATACATACCGAGTGGATTTACTTATCGATAGTCCCATTATTTGCTGGAGTCAATGAATCAATGAGTCAATACTCACTGATATTCAGGTCATTATTGAAATGACATTTAATTCATTTTTTTTCGAGACTGTGTACATACTAGACGTGAGAACACACGTAGAACTGATTTCTATAATTTTAGGAAAATTATTCGGAAGAATTATGTACTTCCCAGGGGTGCTCCACCTTGGTCCTTATCCGAGCATCTTTTCGCTTTGGCTTCATAGCCTAAATAGCAGTGTTGCAGAAAATATTCGTGCCGTTTATAATAGATTTCCTCTAAAATCTACATGTGTGATAGTTTGTTAAATGTTGTGCAATTTTACGTCATATGGATATGTACTCAATAAGATAGGCCCAGCGAAAACCCGAACGTACATTTACAAAAGGATATTAAATTCAAAAGAGTAGAAATACAGGGCAATATTAGCGGAGGTTCCTGAGACATTTTACAGTGATTTTTAAATCGTTATGAGTGCATTGAATCAAAGGATGCTTAAACGTTTGGCACCACATGCACCAAATCGTGGGCGATATCAATAATAAATTAAAAAATCCTTTAAAAAGGAAAGGGCGAGTCAAGAGGAAATGTCCATGTAAATGTATGTGAAGATATTACGAATGATTATTGCTTTATTTTGATACTTGAGCCAACGTTCAGATGATATAAAAATACTAAAGTTTCTTTTAGGTAAATTCACGGGACTATGATGTGGATCACCGAACGAAATGCCCACTTAAGATGTTTTCATTTGAGGTATGAATAAAAACCGTTCAACAATCTTTACATCCAAAACGGTTGGATTATTAATTGCTTTTATGTAGGGGGCATAGAGGAAAACATGAATGGCCGGATTTGATTGGATCAGCACCTTAATTTGAGGTGACTAATTTTTTGATCATGCGTAGTATTTGATTGATAATGAATAAAAATACGAACTGCCCGTATTATACACCAAACATTCACTCTTAATTGTAGAATGTGAAAAGGCTGCATAATTATTGCCAATATTTACAGTGAGGCAGGGGTTTTATGGTTGCAAAAATGATCTGCAGTAAGTATAGATGTAACTATGGGGGGCACCGTTATTGTTTACTTGGTTTCTTGCCAAATTTAAAGCGACCTTTGTCCTGTATGTATGACCCTTGACCTAGACTTGTTTCTTTGCTCAGGTTAGCGTCCTTTTAGCCACATTTTGTGGTATGCGGCATCTACGAAAATGTGACCTATAGATAACTTGATTTTTTGGGGTCACCCTGAAAACACTGATAATAAACTAGGCTGTGTTTTCTACCTGCATGCCAAACTTCAGCTCCATAGGTCAAAGGTCGTCAAAAAGCATAGTCGGACAGACAATATATTTAGTAGTACTAGTGCATTTTCCCGTGTGTGACTTTGATCTCAGATCTCATTTTAGTGTATAGATAGCTTGCAATGACATCTTAATTAATGTGATATTTCGGAGTAAAATACGGTGGATGGATGGAAGATATGTCAGGTTGAGTAGTAACGGACTGTCAAAGTTTGTATATGAATTGAACGAGTTACAATGGCGTGGGTGAACATTGTTGAGAAAAAAATGAAAAAATTAAGTCTTGGTGAACAGAGTAAACTTAAGAAAATAATATGAAGTATTGGGTGACAATGTTGCGGAATGAAAATGGAGCTTACATTTGGGGAGAGATCCTAAAGATTTTAAAGGTCTTTAATTATTTAAGAACAAAATGTAGTGTGATCACGTTGGTACGTGTGCCGGAACCTGTTATAAAAACAATACAATGCATTTGATATAGCGCCTTCTCAAAACAAGGTCAAGCGCTTACAAAATAGAGAGTAGATTACTATTTAGACTCTCTTAAAACATGGTTATCTTTACAATACCTGTTGATTACTATGAGATAAAGTACGTAAACATCAAACTGTTAAAATAAAAAAGAAAACACGCTGCAAATTAAAGATCATGGAGGCAATAACAAAAAAACATTAAGCACCACAATACTCGTAGGAAATAGATTGAAATTTAGAGCTTTCTAAAAGGAACAATGGACTTGGAGTGGCGAACAGAGATAGGCAGAGTTCCATAGGCTATGGGCCGCATTGCTGAAAGTGAAAGCCCTGTCACCCACTGACCCTTTGTGCCGGAAACAGTGAGGAGCGTCTTGTCATCTGCGAAAGCAATCAGGGCCTTCAAGGAATATACAAAGAGAGGTCTTCGGACAAAGTAAGATGGCAATTGGCCGGAAATGCCCTTCACTTGTAAGTAAGAAGCATAAGCTTAAAGTTAAAGACAACGCGCTCATAATTGGTAGCAATGGGAGTCTTTAGGAGTGGGTGGCTGGGTCTTCCCAGATCTGACAAAAGCATGGACTGCTCTTATCTGCAAAATCTGAAGTTACTCCGATCCTGGCCGACATTCCAGACAAAAGTGATTGGATAGTCAATGCGAGATAAATCGTGAACGGAGAGATGATGGAAAACTCTCAAATGTGATTAAGCGGCGGATCCGGTAACTATTGAGAGCGTGAAGTTAACAGACTAATGATGACCTTACATGTTCAGTCATAGAAATTGTCTGATCAAACACGGACACCAAGGTTTCTAATTTGCCGAGGACTGGGGAACATCCACTGTCCCGACCCTTGATGGTAATATCTTTGAGGCGATTTGTGGAATAGGCATTGAACATGCGATGAAAAATTCTGTCTTTTCATCATTCAATGTGATTTGTTACAAGCGCATCCACGCACTGATTTCATAATACAAAGAGAGGTCTTTTGACAGCATGTTGGCACACCATCAATATCTGAGGATCAAATGTCAAATAGCGCTGTGGTACATAATCAGCTACATGTGGTAAGCAATATGTGCTTCCGGAGATTGATGCGAATTACAGTATGTGTACATTATGAAAAAGAGAGGACCGACCACACAGAACCCGGAGGAAGACCGAAAGGGAGAGATGATGCTGTTTGAAATTGCTCACAATGCGCACACGAAAAAGAGCGGTTCTGACAGGTACGACCGAAATCCAGTACGGCAGTACCTGAATTTGAAGTATCACCGTAACCTATCAAAGAATGCATGATCAACAGTATATCAAAAGCTGTAGAAGAGATAGCCGCACAAAGCAACGGCCTTACTGTTGTGAATTGCATTGAGGATACCGGTTTCTTGACACGCCGAAGTGCCGTTTCAGTGCTGGGTCGTTCTTTGTAAGCTGCACTGAAACTTCTCATTAAGTCATTTGAGACAAGGTGATTCTTTATCTGGGCACTCACTCTTTTCTCGCCTGAACTTAGACACGACAGCAAATATTGACACAGGGCGATATTTTTTGAGCACCTCTTTGTCAGGGAAGGCTTTTTTGAGAATGGGTGTCATCACAGCAGCTTCCGGCGTTAGGGGGAAAAACCATGCAGGAAGACTGGTTAATGATCAGTGGTTATGGCCAGCCAGAGTTGCAACATTTCTCCTTAAGTACACCAAAGGAATGTGTTCTAAGGAACGATTTGATGGAGTGACATAATCACCTTGGTTACTCGTCACCAGTGACTGGATTCAACTCATGCATTTGGAACGTCTCATCAAGGTATGGTCCCACTTGGATCATTCTTGCGAGTTAGACCAGGAAAATTATCAAGGTCCCGTCTGATTTTGTAAACCTTGTCGCTGAAAACCTGGCAAATGAGCTACTTAGTCAGTAGCTGAAGTACAGTAGAAGTGTTTTTGGTTTTGGGTTCAGAAGCTTATTCAGAGTAGCAGACATGGTTTTGTTGTTCGCATTTTCTAATGTTCTCTAATAACCTCCTTAGCATGATGAATGAGTTACCAGTCACTGCTGATTGGACATTGTAGCATCCAGATCGACACTATTTATAGTTTTTACCCATGTCTCTATAAACGTCTCGGTCAAGTTTGGCCAACTAATATATGTATTAAACAAGGTGATCGTTGGTCTCACAGCGGGAGCGCTGGTGAGGAGGTGCATGGGAAGCGAGTACAAATAATTAAAGAATCCTCAACTTACAGCACCTCATCAACTGAGCCATCACGAAGGTCAAGACGCCAATCAGGGAGAAAGTCATTTGAGAAAGAGTACCTTGTTCAATTATTCTTTATATTTCTGATGGTGCACATAGTTTTTGGTCAGTGGTTATTATCTGGCTGTAATGTTACAATTAATCAAACGATGATCAGAGCCCTAGCCCAGGCAAGAGGCCCCCCCCAGCAACATTCATCTTCTAGACGAGATATGATCAGGGCCAGAGTGTGACCATCTTTATGGGTTAGGGCCTGGAGATGTGTGAAAACATTAGCAGCCCAGAATCTCAAAAAATGAATGGTACTCCGGTTGCGGGGGAGGTCACATGCACGTTGATGAAATCACCCAGCAGTATCGTGTTGCGGGAAAAAGAGCATCTCTTAAGGAAAGTTACAAACTCACTAAGACGACTTTTTTTGAGACCATTTTCCGGAAGGTGGTGGACGATATACAGGGATGAGTCTAACACGAGTTTTATTTATTACCACACAAGCTATGGCTCAAAAAACGGGGTTAATGCCTGTGGGTTGTTGTGTATTTTGAATTGTTTAGGCAGTTAGTTTTGTGGATTATCCAGTACCACATGGTCACAGACTTCCTGGGAAGTGACAGGAAGGAATATCCCTTCAGGCCAGCATTCGCATGACCAAGGATCGCTAATTACAGGGTGAGTAAAAAAAACATGACCAGGATTGTGTTTGCCACTTTGAGTCTTTAAATAATATACATCTAACCAGATGTGATATCATCGGAAAGCCTATTTCATTATCTTTAATTTTATCCGAATTTTCCCCATCCACAGATTCCATATTTGAATGCCCGGCGCCCAACAAGCCAAATGGACGCCCAAAATGATAAGGCTTAAGGAGTTGTCATGTTTATGTCAAATAAAGTGGCATTTAATGGTGCAAAAAGCCAGTGATAATGGTAGGCTGTATTTGTAAACAACTTTTTTCAGATGTGTGAGTTTTGCTAGAACAATACTGTAACCTCTGGAGGTTGTGTCACTGAGTCTGTTCCTTCATATGGTAGGTTCATTCAACTCTCCAAAACCTGTCATCAAGTTATGTATTTGTTCAAATGATCAGTGATGAGGACGTAGAAACGGTAAGAGGGCATCGGATGGTAATTTGATGACGATTTTGCGGGGTTAAGTAGCGTCACATTTATCATGCAGTCAATAAATAGCCGAATTTCTTCTGGACACTGATTACTTCCCTGAACTCGTTCTTTACAGTGAATCCGTGAAAGAGCAAAACCGAATGCTTGAGTCAAACAACTGTAAACTCAGTCTATACTTAAACGAATGAATGATATTTACAGGAAATTACAGATAATGAACTAAGCTTTCGGGATGATACCAACATAATGTTAGCTAATGTTACTAGAAAAATTCAAAAAAAAAAAAAAAAAAAAAATGGCGGACACAATCAGGGTCAAGGTTTTTTTTAATCACCCTGTATAATTACGTCCGTCGGCATGCAAAATATCCGGAATTGTTTCTTCAGCCTGCTGATGAGTTGCAGTGGTCAATATGGATGGTCGGTTAAGGTACTAGCGTGATTGTTTCCCGAATAAGGTGTAGTATGTGCATTTTTTTTGGTCTCATTTTTTCCATTTTTAAAAATCGTAAATGTAAGAGCCCCGGTTCACTCTGTGTTAAATATTAACGTGTATGTTCGCTCTGCTAAGTGTCCAAAAATGACATAAGTCAACTTGCAAAAATCCACAAAATGTCATCTTACTATCCCTCCCAATACCTTTTACATGGATATTTCCCCTTGACTCGCCCTTCCTTTTAAAGATTGTTATTAGTGCAGTGAAAATCGTAAACGTTTTGGCACTAATTGAGAACAAACAACAGACAAGCCTTATACTATTGGCCACCGTTACATTTGATTAAGCGCGTAAATAATTCAAAGTTATAATAGATGGTTGGGTGGAGGCAAAAAAGGAACACCCAGAACACACTATGTTGTAAAACAGTTGAGAGGAAGAATCTTTACTAAGCAAAGATGTAAACGTGTCATTAATAAACTTCATTTAAAAACAGAATGATCCAATTCCAATATTAGTCTATGAGCCGGGCACATTTTCGTGTCACGCAAAGGGCAAAAACGGACACTTATTATGAGATCAGTATACCATGGACTACACAAAAATGCATGACGATTAAGACCATTTTTAACAAATCGAGACCTACGATTATGACGCGGCGTTACGTAAATCGTTGCATAGATATTCCCTTGAAATTACACGGAACAGCCGGAACATCCACCTATGTGTCATTCTTATTATTTGATGATTGCAGTAAGAGCATGCGTGCGCATACTTTGACACACATCATGGCCAAAAAATCCAACTTTTGCTAGAAAAAATGGCGAAAAAACCATGAAATTTTACGATTTTTTCGATTTTTTTGCATGACGTACGTCATGTTTGATGTCACTGTGACGTGATACAAGGTATGTTTGTACTTTTTTGGTATCTGGGACTCGGATCGAGGGTTATAGATATCAATTGGTACCACACATTATGTGGTTCATCAATCCGTTCCGGAGTACCTATCCCCATCCCCCCGGCGTGAGATGGTCCCAAAAGCCCGGCTCTTTTAGGGCTAACTCCTATTATCTCTATCGAATGGCAAGCAGTCCTTCATGGGCCATGGTTTGGGCCGTTGTCAACATAATTATCACAGGTTGCGTGTAAATCTACGGTAAAAAAATAGAACTGGCAAAATTAACGACCTCTGCGGCGCGCGAATGGAGGGAATTCACACTTTTGGTCAAATGAATTTATAAAACCTGTGAAAGTGTAAACGCTGAAAGCTTAACACTGGTGTCGCAATGGGCCTTACTAGGGACTATTAAACAACATGTTTGAGATATTGATATCCAAAGTTACCTTGTAAATTCCAAAATTTAAATGCATATTTTTTTTTTTTTTTTAAAATTAAAATTAACAGATTTATGATATAGGTTCACTATATTAAATACAAATATATATAGAAGTCGGGGAAAACTGGCTAGCACAGAATTAAATCAAGACGAAAATACACGGTCTCGAACCCGGAACGTCTCGCTTTCTAGGACGTGAGAAATACACTGGGCCACAGGGATGCGTTAATGTGGATACCAGTGACCGAGCACTCATGTATTTCAGTCTTTATTTCAGAGTTTCAAGGCCTAATTATATTTTTTATATTATAGAATGGGCGGGCCTTAACATGCTGATATAGGGCAGAATCTATGGACGAAGCGAAACTCAATTCAATGCACCAAGAATCAAGTAAATGATAAAACACGAGCAAGGAAAAAAAAAAAAAAAAAAAAAAACAATTTGGTGAACTATTTCTAGAAGTCGGGGAAACTGGCGAGCACAGAACTAAAACAAGACGAAAAATAACACGGTCCTCTAACCCGGAAACCTCTTCGCTCTTCTAGGGTGAAAATACCACTGGATCACCGATGACAATGCGTTAATGTGATACCAGTGACGAGCACAAGTATTTCAGTTCGTGATTTCAGAGTTCACAGCGGTCGTAATTATATTTATATTAAGAATGGGGGGCCTTCATGCATGATTCTAGCGAAATCTATATATGAGAAGCGAAACTTCAATTCAATCATTTATAATACAAAGTTAGAATTGAAAAAAAGTTCAAATCTCTGGTATTGGTGCTTTTTCGGTGGTGAAGTTTTTCACAGACCAAAAACCAATGTTGACCAACTTTAATATGAGTAAAACATTTCAATCCATTTATGGTCTTTATCAGTAGTAAATTCACCGGGCATATCTTAAATCCTGCCCTTTTAAAATGACACAACATGAACACAGGATTATTCATACTTACTCTAAAAACATGTCTTGAAAAGCAGTTGCAAAACTGACACAAACGTGAAATGCGCTGACATGGAACAACTGCTGTATCAGATGTCATGGCCTGAAAATTTCAGAAAGGAAGGGAGAGTTTCAAAATAAAATGAAACTAGAATTTCGCGGTTCTCGGCTTTCGCTTTTCCGGGGGTTGGGATTTGGTTTGGTTCCTTCCGGAACCTTATTCGGGCGTCTTTGGCGATGGAGGCCCGGATGGAGGGGGGGTGCTTTGTGAATGACAATTAAATGCAGATCGATTGCGCCGGTAGGAGTGGCTCTAATTTTTTTCAGGTAGGGATGTGCGGCCCGATTTCCGAACTTGGGTGCTTGGGAACTTAATTTGTGTCCCAAAGGTAGGGTCTTAGGAACTAAAATTTTGTGAAATTTGCCGGATTGGGAGCCGAAATTTGGCTAAAATTGAGCTTTTGAGGCAAAAGTTTACCAAAAGGAAACCTTATGAACTGAATTGTACTTCAACTGGGGTCTCGGGACACAGTATAAAGATATTGTAAATTTTACAATATTATACATACGGGCATTCTGCCAACAAAAATACGGTATAGGCTATATTATACTCTAAAAGATAATTTAATGAAAACTCTTGGAAATGTGTGTATTCGGTGAGTTATTAAAGAGCTTGGGAATATGTAGGGGTAAAAAGCACTGATGACCACACCAACCTAGCAGACCTGCCTATAATTTAGACCATCTTTTAAACAAATTATACTTTTACGGTAGGCCTATTTAGTTGGTAGAATGAATGCTGCGTATAATACTGTAAAATTTACACAAGTACAAGATAAATGACGACAAAGCAAAGTACATTTTACTGTACTTTTATAGTTTACATTCTTAACCACTCAAATGGATAAGGTATTTTTACACAAATTAGTGGGGGGGGCTCCTGGAGGCCTACATCCAGAAAATGCATTTCCCATTGGAATAATTCGGCAAAACTCTGCACAGGCAATATATATTGCTCTAAGACACAACTATTAGTGAAAGAAAAAAAATAAAAATATTGATCGGTTTAGAAATTAGGGAGTGCCAATTTTGGACTGAAAAGTAGCCATTTTTGCCGCTTTCTCTACAGTGATGCACTATACAGTTTAAACAATGGCTTTTATGAGTTAAAGGCACTATCAGTGATCCACCCGAAGGAATCAAAATATTTAAAATTCACAGGAATTGCTTAAAAGTGAAAGATTAAGTCTGTACAATTCTCATAAATTATCTTTTCCAACTGAAAAATTGACAGAAAATGAAGAAAAAGAAAAGAAAGAAAAAAAAGGAACAAAAAGCAGGGTTCAAAGACTTAAGAATCTCCATTCAATTACGTGTGTAGTAAAGTGGCGTGCGGCGACGCGGGACGGTATGACTAAAATATCAAATTTGTGGGCCTTATTGCGTTGCTTTCGGTCTTATCACTTGCAGGGTAGGTTGGACACTTGCACTTGTCACAGGACACGGAAATACCAGATGGTTGATGATTTTCGTTTTTTTTTTTTTTGATTTTCTGATTTAGCAATTTCACTGCTAGTTGCCTTTAAGAATAGACCAAATTAATATAACAATAAATTTGGTGCTGGTTACTTTTTAGAATTTTTGTAGTGCCCTTTCCGGACCATGTATTTCCCCTTCGTGTGTACATGGAAATTGATTATCAATCTATAATCTGTATTTGTCATCATAGATACAGCAAAAAAACAATATGATAAATAATTTATTTAAATAATCACAGTATGTGAAAAAATTAAAGCGTTAAAATAATACAAGTAAAGATGATTTAAATATACATTATGAATCAAAACATGGATCAAATTACGTAATTTTATTATCAGTATTATTATTCAGGTTTAAAAACATAATTGGTTGGCGTTAATATTAAGAAGACAATACATTTTTTTTTCCTTTCTTTTTTAAAATAAGAGTAAAATTAACTAGTTATTAAAAACAATTAAATGACTATTGTTAAAACCTTCAATATACACACGTAAAGTATAATTCAAATATCACATTCATTTACACAGTCATTTACACACACAAACAGACACATCCAACCCAATACCTCAAAATTGAAACACACGTATACTCGCTACGCGCGCAACACCCTCGCAAGATCCCGAACTGGCGCACCCCCCCCCCCCCCCCCTTTCTTACGGGCATCTAATTTCACTATAAATTATGTACACGCGATATAACGCTTAGAGTTATCGTTCTATTCGCTATCAAATTGAGTACATATTCGCAATTGAAGTCCACTTACGCATACGTGAGGAAAATGAAAAGAAAGTATGAAAACTAGTGTGGGAATTGATTTTCGCAATTTTTACTGACTCAAAACAAACTGTTTTTGTTAGATTAAATGCCAATCTCAAAGTACAAAATATCAGTAGTTATAGCTTTGTAATTCTCAGCTCAATTTTCAATCTACAGTACATGGTCATCCAAATACTTAACAAAATAAGCTTTCTGTCATGTTACAGATATAAAATGGGCTAATTTGGTCTCAGTTACAAACATTTTTCTTGGTTATTTAAAATTTGTCCACAGCAAAAGCAAATTATTTATTTTTTTTATTAGTTAGCACGGGTAGGAGGTCCTAAAACTTTGTCAATTAGATTGGGCATGCAATAAACAACAGCAAGGAAGCCCTTTTGAGTGCTTAAGTGCCCTATTGGAGATGAACGATTTAAATGTTGTAATTCACATCCCCACACACAGTAGATGAGGTTAGCAGATGCGTGTACCACATAGTTATGTCACCATGTTTTGATTGGGATAATTGACACAATGTATTATGGGATATTAGTGGTGAATCTTACTCGTTCTTTCACACGTGGCCACAAAATTAGGTGGCAAATCTTGAGATTAGATCATGCGGTCGATTTCACCATATCCTATAACGCAGTGATGAGGTTATTTAAGACTGCTCTGGACAGATAATGATAGTACAGCTTTAAAACTTACCAGATTATTGGACAATGTTGGAATAATGTTATTAGGGGATTATTGGATTGATACTCGATTTCTTCAACATGGATATCTCGCAAACGAGCTATATGACGTAAGATGTGCGATTTTTCCATTAGCTTTCGGGGGTCTTAACGGCGTCAAACCAAGCAAGGTGTCTTATGCAAAATACACTCAAACGTATTCTCATTACAAATATCTCATATATTTACATGATATTATATACGGGTTTATAATAAATAGATTACAACAGTGGAGAAGTCAAACCTAACATAAAAAGTATGCTAGATTGCCTCAGCCAATTCACTAATTAAAAATTAACACCCCTCCACAAGTAAGGAGGATAAGCCGGAACAGGAATATCGAGCCACTTGAAGTGGTAGAAGAAAGAACCATCTCGCGAAATAGGTATCACTCGGAGCTCAAAACCTTACGCAGATTATTCCTTCTTCAAAAACACGTTCTCTGCTATCAAAGATCTCGCGAAAATCACTTAAGAATTCCGATGTTGAAACATTTTTTGTCAGATTTC
>JAMKCH010004483.1:0-36445 GCA_023653785.1 Ophioderma brevispina
CAAAACCAGTTATGGAATTGATAAGTGGTCCTTGAAAGCTGTAGGCCACTTTAAATATTTATGAAATAAAGGGTTGCAGTGTTCACCCCCCCCCCCCCTTTTATGGCGAATAATGTGTCCGAGGTAGAAAACTAAATAATGGGCGAGGCGCAGCCGAGCCCATTATTGAAAGTTTTTCTGGCCCGAGAGGATACATTATGAGCCCATAAAATGGACACTGCAAACCACATTATTTCCTATTCATTACCTAATAACAGCTTCATAATAGGAAAAAATGCATTGGACGACCCATTAGTGCAGAATAATGGGCAGTAAATTACAATCAGATGAATGCATTTTTCAATAATGGGCAGCAGACGTAATAGCATAAGTTTGAGATTAAATATTCAATCCTATAAAATATGATAAAAAAGAGCGGGTGTTCACTTGCGGACAGCAGTGTGTCAAACTTAGAATATTTAATACCCTTACACTGAGATACTATTTCTATTGCGAGTTGAGACAATGGACAAATATGCTGCCTTACTTTTGATGGTTTTGGATCAGGCCTATTTTTGTGTCGACGGTGCTCAACTAAATGATTGGTCTAAAATTCAACTTTTTAACTTTGAAAGCGGAATAAGTGAAATAAGTAGCGGTAAGCATATCAATACTAGGCGGAAATCTTTGGAACACAACTGCCAGAAATTCCGTACCTTTTGACTAGGAATATCCTAAAAATCATTCAACAAGAGTCAGGAATTTGTCATAATAATCTTAATTTTGTTTTGATCGAGGAAATTCCCTCAAAGTGGCCTGAAAAATACGAAATTAATGGAGAATTTTTTTTAAACACGATCGTACGGGGGGGGACCCGACAATTTCTCTGCTCCCGTATCTCAATGAACCCCCCCCATGATATCTTATTAAGTGTGCAACAACTGCAAGTATTGCTGTAAAAAGAGACTCGTATATGATGTTATCTAGCTTGCTGCATTCAGAGTATTGAGGGCTGGCGTACCCAAAGCAGCTCGAGTGAGCCCCCATAATCCTTTGCGCGCGATACCATATTATCGCGGGTAATGGCGTGTTGACTCCATTTCTTTCTTGTCGCCGGGAAGGTAACATCAGTCAAGTGTATCAACACAGCCATGAAAAATATACGCTAGAGTACACGGTCACGAACGGTACACAAACTTAATGTTTAATGCAATGCACAGAAATTTGAAAATTGCCAAGTCCAAAAGAAAATAAACATGCAATGATGCAAGTCCGATATCCTAGCCCCGTTCTGCCCAACAAATCATACATCCTTGCCTAGACTCAGTCTCAACTTCAATCCTAGACGCAGTTACCGTCCGGTTACCTGCCAAGTCCACGCCTATCTTTGGTAAAGCTTACCAAAATAAACCCAACAAACAGTTATACAGATAAGTAAAATGCTGGATATATCCATTGAAACTTGATAATTAAAGAAATTTATCTTGAGAAGGAGGGAATCATGCGGTGAAAGTATACGAAAGTACGAGGGGAATTTGCTAAACAAAGAGCTTATACCCTGTTGTGACGTAAATCAAAATGTCTCATAGTACGCGTTGTTGTTTTAATCATGCCGCTGGCGGAGTTAGGGGGGCCTCCACTCAATTCCTGTTCTCTCAAATAGTACGCTATTAAATGCCCTACAGTTGATGACTATAGCTTTATGGGTGGTCAAGAAATTCTGAGATGAAGAAATATGAAAAACTGTTTACACAAAGAAGCGCATAGCAATCAGATAATTTCTTGATCGTTCCAATAATATCGTAGAAATTGAACCCGTTAGACTTAAGCAGCAGCTCTCGATAATGTAAAAGGGGCGTTTGTTGTGGCGGAACTATGTTACGTGTTATTGTAGAGATGTTCCCGGTGGCACGGAAAAACGAATTTGTAGGCGAAAAGGTATACTTGGGAAGGTCTTCTGAGCCGCCTGTGTCGTACCGGAGGGTGAATTTTAACTGTTTAGTGTACATTGCCGATTACCTTCACACCTATAGTCAAAAGAACCACTAATCACAGTCTAATGATCTATATGGCCTTTGGAGCCAATTTGCGTCAATATCATTAAGAAAAAAAAAACCCCCCATCTGCAACTAAAATGCTAAGACAAACTAAAGGAACCACTGAGCCAGAACTCTTACTATTATGCACAGAATAACTCTTGGACCCATGTGCCCTTTTGACCAATAGGCCCAGTGACCTTGGACCCCATGTGGTCAAAACATGTACAATTTCTGCAAATTAAGTTACAGTGACATCAAACACGCTCAAAAAAACTGCGGTACGACTCATACGGGGCAGTTACACAGGTTGGACCTATAATGACCTAAAGCACCTTTTACCAACGTGTAAGCCTTATAAAAAATGCTCTGCACATATATATATTTATAACGGTGGTCGGTTGTCTGTCACTGTGTCTTGTCTGTCTGACCGCATCTATTTTTCTCGGAGACGAGGGGTCCATTCGTGAAACTTGGGGGGGGTGCACTATACCTTCGGGGAAAAGACTGAGTTTGTACTGGTAGTGGATCAAAGTCATCAGGGGTCATTCAAGGTCAAATGGGGTAACGTTGGTGTATGGACGTGGAAAATGGTGGGGTCAATTGTTGATGCCGAGAATTTTTAAAGGTTCTATTGAAAGAGGTCATTAGGGGTGCGGTCATCAAGATCAAAAGAGTCAGTATATTTTTCTTGGGACCATAGGGTTGCATGTGCCTGAAACTTGGTGGGGGTGCCCTCTGACCCTTCCAAGAAAGAGTTGTATGTTAGTGGATCAAAGGTCATCAGGGGGCATTCAAGGTCAAAGGTGGTCATAATGGGTAAACGGTGTATGGACATGAAACTTTGAGAGTGAGGTCAATTGTTGATGCCAACAATTTAAAGGCATGACAAGGGTCATTAGGGTCATTCAAGTCAAATGAGATCAAATGGGGGTAAACATTTGGTGTGGGTTGTATGGTCATGAAAATTTTGAGGGTGGGGTGTGTTGATGTCAGAATTCTTAAAGTCACAACAAGGTAATCAGGACCTCTTTTCATTTTTTCAGGTAAAATGAGGTCAAATGGGTGTAAACTTTGGTGTATCCCAGGTACAAAACTAGGGGGTGGGTTCGATGTGATGACGAATATTTAAACCGGTCTTGAAAGGCATCGGGCATTCACGGTCAAGGTAACCACTTAAAACCAGGGTAATTCAGGCAGGTGATAGCCGAAACCCATAGTGATAGCAAATCCCGAGGACACCTAATACCTAATTAATAATGAGATTTTATATAGCCCACCTTTGCACAATGTAGACAAAGCACTGTGGCCTATTATTCCGCTGCCATCATGATATCGTCACAATCATTCGCTTATCTAGTAAAATACTATTAAAGAAAACATGGCTCCACGAACTCTTATGGGAATGAACCAGGCCTCTGATTGTTCCCGGTTTATTTCTTTAGAATGGGGTCGAACTTACCGGCTTATTTTCGCTGATTACCTAAACAATACAAACGACAGAGCATAGGCGGACGCTGATTTTTCGCACTATCAGAGTCAAAGTCTCCTATCACTTAAATTACATTATATTTACAACGTGTTACTAAGACTGTGGACTATATAGTCACAATCGTTCATAGCAACGTATCCCCGAACATGCTAGAGCCCCCTTATGCTATCCCTTAGAAGCTTACCATTTGAACAATTGCAAAAATAAAACTCGTGCTGATCTCTGCGGACCGTATTACAACTTTCTGCCCATCATAAACCACATGCCTGCTGATGGTCTTGGAGATAACACAGGATTAATTGATTAGCAGGGGCCCCCTGCGGAAACTTCCAACGAGAAAGTGAATTTGTCAGCCTGCTAGTAAGCTGTTAGCTTCGTATTGCCGGCCCTTGCGCGCCGCGGAACACATCCAAGGCTACACACCGTGAGATCGCCGAGGGGGGCGGGGGGGGTTCAAGATGGATGTCCGACATAGAGCCCTCTCTTAATTTACTCCAACCTTTTTTATTTTATGGAATCCAAAGACTTTTTTTTTTTCATGACCATTCCGGCGGGGGCGCAGGGGGCGGGGGCTGTCGGGGGGGGGCACTTCTAAAGGGACCCATATTGGGGGTATCTCCAGTGTCAAGCAATCAACAAAAAAAGCACCATAAATACGTATTTCGAAGCTTGAATTTCCACCCCTAAACACGTGATCAGCAGCGCAAAAAATACAACATTGCTCCTAACAAGTACTTGATTTACTTTGGCCCCTTCCTAAACAAGTTAATTTTTTCAGCCCGGATATATCCGAGGAAAGATATTTAAAATCCGGGTAAATGCATTTTGAGCCCAGAGCTTCAGGACGGCGGCAAGCTTTTGGCGGGGGGAGGGGGGCTTGAAATCTTCACTTTCCAAACGCACACAGTTTCATGCGAATTGCTAGAAATAGCACAAATTAGGCTTATGACTAAAAAACATTATTTGATGGGTTAAAGTGTTCACAGAGAATTAATTAAGTAAGTGGCGCGGGAGGGGGGCCGCTCTCTCTATCGCGCTGTTCAGCACGGCCTAAGTGCCATATCTCTAAGCAATGTTATGCATTGGCCGAAACACATTGTCTACATGCAATATTTTTCGGTTACAAAAGTCGTTAATTTGCGTCTTTCCCTACGACTGGTAATACATAAAATGACTTAGGACTATATGTTGGCTCGACTTTTGGTATATTAAACACGTCATGTTATACCTAACTATAGTTTCATGCATGTAAGGGTTTATTTTTTAAACTACATCATAAATCAAATAGCTGGCTCATTGGTAGAGTTCGTAAGTTTCTGGCACAGGTAGGTGCGCGTCGAGGGTAAATCCTGGGTTTTGGATATTTGTTTTGAAGACATTTTCTCTGGGTCTATTAGTATCAGGAGAATTCGTTACATGCGTTAGAGAAACTTATTTTCGCCATCTTAGCTTCCGCTATGTGCACGCCACGCAGCGTGATAACATCGAGCCTATTTTGACCGGAATAATTGTACAGGCGAATGTGCGCTGCTGTTTATGCACCCAAATTAGTGGCCCAAAAGGCACCATTTTAATGCACTAATTACTTTTATTAATGTCTTGAAGTCGGCGACAATAGACTAGAACAGGTTGATAAATGGAAAGTACTGAGTGGATTAACCACTAGCTAAAATACATTAGGCCGTATTCATGGGTAAGTTAGTTAGATTTTTTTTTTTTATTAGAACCAATTTGGTCTTATGAGCCCGACCACTAATCATGCGACTTATTTCATTCAAGAACCTGCAGTCGTCATTCTCAAATATACACGATAATGCCAACAGGCCTATTAGTTTCTTTAGAGACACTTTCGGGAAGTCGGCACATTTATTTTTTTGCTATATCCTGATAAAGAGCTTCATATGTTGTAGAGTAGACCCTTGGAAGTGTATTGTCAAAAGTAATAGTACGTATCATGTTTTTTTTGTATGCTGCAAGGGGGGTACGGCCACACCAGACCCCAACTTTTCAGAATGGCCGCCATTTTTGCACCATATTATGGTACGGCTATATTTTGCTGATAGCTTTCATTCTTATTGTTTTATGAAGTGTTGTAAAGATTTTTTCTCAACATGTGTTATCACTTATAGCAGTGAGGATAACAGTAAAAATAAACATTTCAATAACTCTTGAATAATCAGTGCCAAGTTGGCGCCAGATAGATTCAAAATGGCCGCCCAGTTTTAATATGATTTTTGTTGTTTCGAGTAATTGTTGGCTAAAGACTTCAATTTTTTGTTCCTTGAGAAGTTGTCTTGACATTAATTGTATTGATTAAATTACAATATATTTAATATAAAAAATTATATTTATTATGATTATAAAATCATTTACACACTCTTGCATAGGGACTTCTTGTTCCAAAATGACCGCCATTTTATTTTCAGGTTCTTTCCTGTTCTTTACCATATTAAAGGTAATCAGAAACGAACAGTAGCAGATCCAGGGTAGGGCATGTTGCCCCGCTCCTCGCAATCATGTTTGTTACACAGTATAGTACACCACAGAGTTAATATAATGTCGACGACGCACAGCTCGCCGGACGGGGCGGACCAAATCGGGACAAAATTATAAAAAAGTTCAGGGAACAACATAAAAAAAAAAAATGTTTCCTAAAAATCAGAGAAATGCCCCCCCTCCTCCCTGGAGCTGCTAATGGAGCTGGGATACTGTTCGTTTCTGATTACATTTTAAATAGGTTTTTATTAAAGAAAAAGGACGAAAAAGAAAAATTATGTTGGAGAAACAATTAAAAACTGTAATAATGGGGCAAGGTTGGGTAAGTGGGGGGGGGGGGGTGGTAAGGTTGTGGAAAAAATAAGTCATATGGAAAGAATGTATGTTAATGGTTTATAATATGATAAATATATTTTCTATTAAAAGATATTGTAATTTTAATAAAAAGAATGTCCAGCAAAGAAATCACGTGCCAAAAGTATATGAAGTGGTAAGGCAATACTAAAAAAACCCAACAGTTACCCTTCCCTTTCCTCTCTTTCCCCCCCTTCTCCCATCCCCCTCTCCCTCCCTCTCCGTCCCCCCCCCTCTTCCTCTCCACCACCCCAAAGAAAATTACAGATTTGGCAAAAGTCATGTGATTTGGGGGCCAAAAATCACAAAATTTTGACAACCGGAAAACAAGCGATTTTGGCCAAAAATCACCAGAGATTTTGGCAAAAATAAGCGATTTGGGGCCAAATTGGTTTTTTAAAATCTAACATTTGTATTTGGTTTCCCCGAATTTCACTTTTGCCGCCCCCCCGCAACCGCAGCCCCCAAAAATATTCACTTTGACCCCCCCCTAGAAAAGAGATTGGGCGCCGCCGCTGGAAACGAAAAACAGCAACACAAATGGCAAAAATCATAATATAAACATAATTAACAAATGAAGTCAGATTTTGTTATGAAGCTGGAATGTGCTTAGACCCTGGCTGGCTTCCATACTTAAAACATTGCTAGTTGGAATACAGGCAGTCTCTTGCAAACTTGGCAGTCAATGTTCCATTGTACTTGGAGATGCATGATAGGTGAAAGTTTTTGTCACTCTTTGCCATGATATTGGTAGGTGTAGTTGTGTAGATTGATATTGATTTTTGAACTTGTGAAGTAAAAGGATTTATCGCACTGTGGAACCAAATGTAGTATGTACGGTATGTGCTGTCTGGAGAGGTATTACTTCTAGGAGTTAACTTCAAGGACCGCCAACCCAAACCCCCCCCCCCAACCATAAATTAATAATTGTAGAAGCAACCTCCATGTCAGTTGACAACAAGTCTCACCATGAGGCTCCAGCTCTGTAATAGTTCATCATTCTCAACATCAATCAGTAGATTCCAAGCACCCTCAATTCAATCTCGGGAATTGAACCCAAAACCTTCATTTCTTCATTGGCAATTTCAACAGCCAATACCCAATGGGGCTACAATCAACCAATAAAAACGGGACAAGCTGTCGAAAGAATGGTTCTAAAGACAGTTAGCATCTAAGCCTCCTTCACGACCCCTAAGGCATTATTTCTCACAGGTCACCAAAGGATTGAGAAAGCACATGTGTATGGCACTCTTTAAGCCTGGGAAAGATCCATCTAATCCAAAGAGCTATCGAATATTATCACTCCTCAGCTCGTACCTACAAAGCTCTTTGAACATCGCCTGTTCAACTGTATCGTACCTTGATAGAGCAACATTCATACCAGAACAAGCAGGTTATTCCGGCCGGAAAATCAGCAAGCCAAATGGTTTCGAGAAGGGATCGGTAACCGGAGTCGTTTTCGTCGATCTAACAGCCCAGCTGTAATCCAGATGTGCTTACTCGTTAAGAGTTTGGAACTCACAAGGATATTCGAGTTGACTGAGTTCATTCACGGATTGCTTGGCGTAGCTCAAGAATGGACTACCCCAATGGAGCGTGCTCGCCACCTCTTGTTCAAACATCTATACAAAGACCACCTAGGAGTACAGGGACTATTGTTTTATCTAGTAGACTATCTTGGAATGCACACACCAAGAGATGCAGATTTACAGTTGTCAAGAGAGACACCAAAGCTTGGATGAACTAACTATATTATGAGGAAAACCACATCACTCCTTATTAGGAGGGAAAACCACCTTGTGCAAACCATCCAAGACACAGGTGTGTGCTTCAATTCTACCGTGAGCCAAATGTCAAACCAGCATGGTTTTGTTACTTAGGGAAGTACATGCGACCATACTCTTTCTCTCTTATAGACCCACATCAAAGCCGAAGAGTAAAGTTAACTCACTGGCACAAGATTGGGTGACTCGTTCCAACATACCCTAAGATCGTGGCACTGCCCACCTGTGCACTCATGTGCAGAGTATGCCTGCTTGTATGGGAAAGATCAACCCCATGATGCAAGAAGCTGGATCCAGCGGTTAAATGCTTCCTACCAGCGTATCAAGATGTCGTCGCCCAACTCCAACGGAGAAAACCTTATGTTTTTTTTGTTTTAAAAAAACAACGATTGCTCCACAGACCTATGTCGCGTGTAGCGAGCAGAAAGAGCGAGTGTAGTATCTAATGTGAAGCACCCTATGTTCAGACAGAACCCAGCGGTTAAATGCCTTAAATCAGGGATGAGGAGAGAGGGGGGAGAGAGAGGGGGAAAAAAAAGAGCGGGAGAGAGAGTTTCTAAGCAAAGTCCCACCCCTTTAAACAGTCTCTAAGGAGTTAAGAGAGTCGCCTTGTGGAAGGAAGAAAAGACTTGCTATCAACAAGTAAGGGTAATTGAACCTGGTGAGTTATCATCCGCCTGGAGCTGACTCCTCATGGGCTGGGATGCGAGTTGCCTAAATTATTGAGAACCAGATTGCCGATCTAAAGTTATTTGCAGAAGTGGCTACCTGGAAGCAAGATCAGGACACTACCTGTGGTTCGGGAACAGCTCCACAAGCAATGAAATATCTCTTGGTCTGTACACTGTTGAGCAACAATGCACAGACAAGGACCTGCGGATTTCAGTGAAGCCGCCAGCATTGAACCATCTCTGCTAGATCATATTTGAGAACCACTGTGTTTGGACACGATAAGATCCTCAGTTCCATTATTGAATTTAGGTTGGCGTGAAGTTAACCACATAGAGATAAATACCCTCAGAAGCACAGACCATGCTTAATTTGGTGCCACAGATGCCATAAATCCGTGTTACGTCATCAGTTACCTAATACATATCAATCTACAATTTCAACTTGCCAATTAATGTAAAAGGTGACAAATTTTTCAACCTATCAGTGCATCTCAAAGCACATGGACCATTGACTGCCAAGTTTGTAGAGACTGCCTGCATGTAGTCAGTCGTTAATTATGTTTATATAGGATTTTAGGCATTAGTTGTTGCGGTTCGTTCAAGTGGCGGTTGCCAGACCTCTTTTCGGGGGGGGGGCACAAATTGAATTTTTTTTGGGTTGGCAAAAAGTATATTCTGGATAGGCAAACTAATATCAAAAACATTTTGAGATTTTTTACCAATTTTGGCCCCAAATCGCTGATTTTTGCCAAAAAATCTGTCATTTTTCTTTCGATTTGGGGGAGGGGGACAAACTGAGGGTTAAGAAAAAAAGGAGAGGAAATGGCCCCATGCGCCCTGGAATTGCCAATGTCGTTTCTGTATTCATTTATATGCTAGCTTGATGGTAAAAGAAAAAGAAGAACACTTTAAAATAAAAATGGAGGATATTTTCGAACAGAAATTCCCTATGCAGGAAGCAATGATTTGAAATCATGGAAATAGACTTAAATTTATTTTGATACTCAAATATATTGTAATTAATCAATAATAAAAAAAATACTTAAAATTGGAAGTTAGCCATCTAACATACTCAAAAAACCAAAAATTATCAAAATGGCGGCCCCATTTGAATTTTTTGGCGCCAAACTGGAACTGATTATTCAAGAGTTATCGAAATGATATTTTATGTTATTCCATCATTGAATTAAGTGAAGAACACATGAAATAAAATCTTTAACTTCATAAAACTTGGAATGTTAGTCAAAATAAGCTAAAATATTGAAAAAAATGGCTGGCCATTTGAAATTGCGGCTACCCCCTGCAATCGAAAAAAAAGAGGAGCTAATACTTTGTGGGTTTCTCATGACCTATTTACAAGATATAAAAAGTTTAACCAAATATAGCCAAAAAAAAGCAACCTCTCAATCAAATTGCAACAAAAAACGCTAGACTATATAATAAAAATCACTTGTTATTGTTTCTTAGCGCGGTAGCGCGGAAAATTTTTGGAAATTTAGGGATTTTAAAGCACAGATTTGAAGGCAAAGGACAGACTTAGGAAAAACTTTTTATATTTTTTTTTATGCTTGAAATGAATATGGACCATAAATGGTTAAGTTCCTCATTTAGAAAAAATACACTTTCTTGACTTTTAGTGATTTTTTTTAGACCTTTTACGTTACATACGTAACGTGCCCGATCCTGAAAAAACTAGACGTAACGTGGCCCCTGATCCTGAAAAAACTACCCCTTTTTAAGTGGAATTCTGGGGTGGACCGGATGCTACCCTTGTTTATGAAGACTGATCCCCCGGGGACCTCTTTTAAAAGGTATTGGCAGCTATATGCCCTTTTGACCCTCCAATGACCCTACTTGACCTTGACCCAAAATATCAACATTCTTCCAAAAAAAAAAAAAAATTAAGTTGATTAGCCAACCAAAACTGGCACTCAAAATAACCACTGGCCAAGAACCATGGGCTATATGGCCCACAACGCATTCCCGTACCATCCCCAATTGATGGGTGACTGCATATTGATGCATCGTTTACCATATTTGACCTTTGACCTACGTCACAGACCCATTTACTCCCAGCCAAGGCCCCTACTGGAGATGGCATCTAGGTTGCGAAGAGATGGACACCCACACTTGCTTAGATCCGGAGATATTGCGTGGCCCACACGCACACCACACGGCGCAGGATTTTCTATAGTCCCCTTTGCCAACTAAAGTTGGCGGGGGCCAAAAAGCTACACCACCAATCAAAACTACATTTTTTTGCAAAGTTTGGTTTTAGATGAAGGAAAAATGTCTTGCAAAATATTGTAAAAAATACATCAGTCCTAGGACAGCATGTTTTGCCTGCTGCGCGGTTAACTTGACCCCCACATACCCACAACCTTTGCATATGACCTTTAAAACCTCATCAACAAATGAGGACCAAATGTGCACCTAGACTCAAGTTTGGTTCCAATTGAACGTTCAAAAACTTTTCAATTGAGGTATGGTAAAATTTTACATGTTTTCAACTTGACCCATGACGACTTGTTTTGAAGTGGACCTTGACCTCATCAGCAAATGATGGGAGTGCAGGTTCATCTATGACTCAAGTTTAGTTTAAATCATCAAAATTTGCGGATCTTACAGGCAAAATGTTAACTAGAGCACTGCGGGGAACCCCGCGAAAATCCCCGAACTTCCCCGGACCGGACCGAAACCGGGTCGGGGTGCATTTTAGCACTTATTCCCGGTCCGGTTCGGTTCGGTACGGGGATCATGGACGGGGCGGGTAGGGTCGGGGCATGATGGCTTTCGGTCCGGGGAAATAATGTTAAGCTGTTAAAAAATCAGAGGCAACATATATGAAAATGTATATTGGGATTGCCTCCCTGGTTTCATCTAGTTCTGACAAACTCACCGTCCATTTTGCCCGGTGGGTTCGACTTAGTGCAGTAATTGGGAGTGCTCCGCCCATTTCTCAAAAAAGGGTTTGTTGAAATTCATTTTACACTACATGCACATGAACAGCAGAGTTACGAATCTGCGTACAGGTTAAGACTTCAGTATGGATTCTAAATCCATTTCAAGTTAAAAGTAGTGTGTTTTAGTTCATACACTAGATCGCGAGTTTGCCAGTTCATTACTTGAATACATATGCATAACAGCACACTGCGGCCTCCCCACTGATCTCTCACAGACCGGAATGAAGATGTTCGCTGCCGTCCAACATCTGGTTAATTCTGTAATCATTGAAAGAAACGAGTGGAACCGTGCAAACGTCGGACAGGGGAGGCATGCCAATTCCTTAACAGCAAACAGCGACTTCCCTGAGTCGGACAAAAGTCCCATTGATCTCTTTGATTGTGGAATTTAAAACATGGCCTTTATATTGAAAGATAAACATGACCCATATCTAGGGATTTTGGCTCTTGAAAAAATGGGCCCATGGTCTAGGGAGTTTCGCGAAAAACTAACCCAATTGGGGCTTGTATACTATAGTGAGACCCTCACGACAACTGCAGCTTGTTTAATTTCATTATTTATTAAAAACAAGGTCCATAGGCGTAGATCCCCAATATTTGATATAACGGGGGGGTCAATACGATTATCCCCAATGGGAGGCCCGTCATGCGTGTGTGACCAAAAATAACCTCATATGTTACCATTCGCGCTCATTTTTTCGCTGAATTTACAATCCACATAACAATTAGTTCTCTAAATGGCAACAGTTTTTAGGCGCTTCGCTGGGCACATTGCTAGTTATAAGGGATCTTTTCGGCAAAACCCCGAATCACATAAATTATAAATAAACCTCACCCCCCCCCCCCCATGTCTCAAAAAGTATTTAGCCACTGATAAGGTCACCGTCTAATAACATTCGCATTTTCACGGATATAGTTCCTAACATTACAACGGAGATTTTTGCAATTATTATACTTCGGGATTTCGGAAGGTTTTTTTTTTTTTTTTAAAACTGACCAAGAATGGCAATGGCCGCAAGATACCGGAATCAATTGTTGAACATAACCGTCAAAATACCAAGTAGCGCGGTAACACAAAGGACAGTTGAATCTGAAAACAACTTCACAGTTCACAACTTCACATGGACTCGTTTTTTTACCGGGAATTGATGTGAGCATCCCGGTTCTGGTCTATAAAAGGCGGGTACTGTCATTGAAAAAAGCTAGGCGGTCCGGTCGGGCGGGTTTTTGCCCTTAAATTATCGGGGTGGTGTCGGGGGAGGGGACGGATTTACAGGGGGTGTCTGAGGGTCGAGGTGAAAATATATTGCCCCGCAGGGCTCTAATCTAGTAATACTTTTTCACAACAACAGACAACCAGTGGACAAAAGTGAACTATAATATCGAGGGTTAACAAACAGAAGGACGTAACTCAAACTGAAAAGTAATATTAAATACTGCTTGAGAAAGGCGATGTTTCTATTTTTACTAAGGCAAATCTTCCATACTCAAAATGTAACATCTCATAAAGCTCATTATGGTACTGTAAGCAAACATTATATAAACAACGAACAATTTTTAATTATGACAGCAGAATTAAAGAAAATTCTTAATATTCTTTTAAGTTGAGTTCGTCTTCTGTTGTCAACCCTGATATGTGCTTGTTCTGATTTATCTCTATGTGTTCTCTACTTGATGAGAGCCTGGCACTTGCAAATATGCCCAATCAAGTATGGTGGGAAACAAACTTTTGGTTTTTGATGGTGGATGGAACAAAAACAAAAAAAGCAATAGTGTGCAGTGCAAAAACTAAATGTTAAACTTTTAAAAAAAAAAAAAAAAAAACAATGTTGGTTTTTTGTTTATATCTTGGCAAATGAAGGATTTGAGGATGAAAATTTCAGGACAATAAGAAAAATACGGCCTTTCATCTGCTAACAAAATCGATTAACTACTTCCGGTAAAGATATCGGCACATGCACCTTGAAGGGCATGGGACACAAAACATACAGGCAAGTAAACTTGAGTCATCCCCTAGGCAAGGATGCAGTCTGGAACATAACTGATATGACGTTTGACCTTGGTCTAGGACCTTTGACATTGGTCTAGACCTCCTTGACATCCACATATGAAGGAACCTCCTGCACTTAAACCCAAATCTGGTTTAATCGATTTTTTGAACAAGACGTGAAAAAACAAAACCTAACCAAACTGGAAAACACCAACACACACACACCCACACATGGACATACACGATCTCGCAAATTCCCCTACTGCTTTCAAGCAGCCGGGGGTCCGGGGGATAAAAAGAATCAGAAAAAGAATGCCAGTCTCCTATTATATTTCGAAGTGTAACTCAATGTTTAATTTAAGGTATATTCAAAGATTGTATAGCATCCTTCAGATTACAATAAAATCTCACTCTTGCATTTGCCAAGATAAACTTTGAAGTGATGGTCAAAATCAAGCATTATTAGAATTACCAAAAAAAATTTACTAGAAAGTCTACAAATTCCTATACTTCAGATTTCAAAATTACAAAATGACTGGATGAGATGTGTATGTTATTGTGTGTTTAAATATTGTTTACATGACACAAGATTTCTTATTGGCTGGTATTTGAAAAGGACTCTAACTTTAATGAGTGGACCCTTTTTCCTTCCAACATGCTCTAAAGTGTGCGGTAAAGGGCCAAGGAACATCCCTCACGGGATGGGCCATTAAGGCCAGTATTTGAAAGAAAAAGAGAGTCCACTCTGTTGGGACTCTAAACCTGCTTTTAAAAACCTATGTTAAAGATTAATCCCTTTCAAATACAAGCCTTGAACTTTTAACTGATCCTACCGGATTTCATTAGCGTACAAGAGCCAGATCAGAAAACACTCGTCTCATTCAGAAGCAGTCAAAAGGGAGACTGGCCATTCACTACCAACTCCCCAGCTAACAGATCACCAGCAAAAAGTGTATTACCGGATATCACTTGGTGTCCATCACACTGACAATACAGTTAGATTCAACACCTATATAGTCAAACAATTAACAATTGTTTTAGGTCAGGTGTGGCATTTTAGACCCATGTCACTCGTGACCTGATGAATTGAGCAGGCCTTAACGGAAGTAAGTGCAGCA
Organism: Ophioderma brevispina; assembly: GCA_023653785.1. NCBI lineage: Eukaryota > Metazoa > Echinodermata > Ophiuroidea > Amphilepidida > Ophiodermatidae > Ophioderma > Ophioderma brevispina. Next base: position 14,884 of record JAMKCH010004483.1, read on the forward strand.
TCCATGTACTTTATTTCCGTGAAGGCTGCCGAAAATTCATCAGGGTCACTAGTTGACATGGGGTCACTAGTGACATGGGTCCACTAAATGGCCACACCCATTTAGGTCAGTAAGCAGGCTGGAAGTTATTCACTATATTCACATGGGAGTCTTCTAGGCATAAACACACACTAGGAGCAATAACAATACATACATCTTTTCTCTCCATGATCCAACTGTGTGCACACATGCATGCATGCATGCAAGTTTGTACATAAATGGAAAGTATAGCCATTATTGCCCAAACTGGGGCACACCAGTGTGTTTCCATAGATGACACCCTTTTTGACAACTTTTCTGACCCCCATGATATTCGGAATCCTTAACGGACCTTAACGAATAAACCACAAGGTTTATGTGGTTATTCCGTGTACGGTTTCCTTACCAAAATTCATGGGTGTCAGGAAAAGGGGGGTGTCGCCCCTTATGGAAACACCCGTGCACCAACCTCCTTTTCCATCAATATAACAGTTGAATTAACTTATGTTAGCGCCAATGAAAAGTCATGTGATGTTTCCCGTAAAACATTTTTTGAAATCATAATGAGGCAACTATTTCGTTTTTCATTATTCATTATTAATTGTGCAGGAACAGCCATTTCACCAACATTCAGCATTGCTCTAAATTACTACAATAGTTTTGTAAAAACACCACCCTACATTTAGAAATGATTTTGCAAAGTCTTTGCGGTTTAAAAGGTACTAAATTCACATAACAAGATGGTGATCACAAGATGTGAAACTCGATATATTTTCTTTTTAAAATACAAAATAATTAACTTTTTGGGGATTTCAAAGCGGGGGGCAAGAAATCATAACGCGGGGGGGGCAGGTTACGGGGAAAAACATAACATCGACTTTATACGCCTATGCATTTTCAGGTTAGAGTAACCGAGAGCATGCATAGGATAAAGATGCAATTAGAGAGACCCCCGTTGTCAAAGTGCTGCAAACTCACAGTGTAGAATTCTGTCACACAAGTTTCATTACCCTAACATCTGCAGTTCTTAACATTTCACATCAAGAAGTCTTATCTACAAAAAGCAATTAAACAAAATAAATTTAATTTTAAAGGTTGCTTTCGTGATTCTATCACCTTCTGTTTTGTTTGTTCACTAGATATCCTTGAGAAAAGTTATTTTAAAAAAAAAAAAAAATTTTTTTCACATTGATTCCGACGCGCGTTATGGTTTTTGTTAGAGCAAATGTTTGGTATTGCATGTCCCTGACCACTGTACTTTATTGTACTGTTAGAGACAGAAAATACAAAATTGCAAATTTATTGGAGAGACTATCGAAGTTGACCATCAAATTGGACACATACTATACTTATCCAAGGATCAATGAAACAAAATCTTAATTTTTGCAAAAGTCGGGGATGAGCGTGGATTACAAAATGCCCTTTAAAATTGACTACTGACTGGTATCACTTTGAACCTGAATAGGCTTTCTTCCATTACAAATAACTAAGTTGGAATCTGCTAAAGATACAGGAATAGGCACAGAACTGAATTCCAACAAAGGTTTGAAATGAACAAATTCCATCAATTAATCCAGACACATTCAGATCAGCCGCCAACAGTAATATCATCTACAGAAGGTGAAATTCGTGTCAGCTTCCCTTGGCGACAATATCGGGTTGTAAGGCCGCCCATCTCTAGAGAAATCTTGAAGGTAGATGCATTCACGTAACCCGTCACATTGAAGAAGTCCTTCGATATAACATCATTGGTAAAAACTTTTTGGCCGTGGATGTTTCTGTTAACCCCTGGGTCACAAGGTCCGATATGGTCATGCCTTCTCCAAGGTCATGGCTGCCATTGGTAATCAGTGCTTCTTCAAACTAAAATATGGGGGGAAAGTTGGAAATCTGCATTTAGACATCTCTTGTAACGTAACAATCCATATGCATATTTTGATTTATAAAGATATTACGCTTTGATCGCCCCAGATATTGTGATTGGAGTCAATCCCACAATGCATCAGTTTGGGAAATTTCAACTCAACAGGGTCATGTGATCCCACAAAAATCCTATTCCTAACACACACCAATCCGACTTCTATGCTTATTTTTGCCCACAAAACATTAGAACTTAGGGAATTTTTAGCATGATTATGACATGTCCTGTGGTTCTTAAGCTTTTGGACAGTTTTTATCCCCAAACTACTGACATAAGTTTTTGTACAGTACAGGCACCTTGCAATGCATTATGGGATTGATTCAAAACACCCTCTGATCAGCATCATACAGGCAGTAATTGTTCAGCTTTTGTTCATCCCCACGTACAAGTATTTCCTGGTTACACTCGCTCTTAGTGACCTTTGACCTCGACTGGAGTGGGTTGTGAAATTTTTCGTGGAGTTTTGACGGACTTTTTATCTTTTAAAATCATCTTTGTTTCATGGTCATCTGCACATATCCTTTTACTATTTGTGATTTATATGTTATATGCTTGCCGTTTATGACATTTTTAAGGAATTTGTACTTTTTAATCTTGATAAAAGTGACTTTTTACTTACACCGATTATGCTTCAGTTTCGTGTACTTTGTGTATATGCATGGAATCGCCTGTTGAAGTCGCCCCCCAACGAGCCGGGCCGGCGACTACTATGTATTACATCATATCTAGTTACTCAGGGGTCCTCAACGCATATATTTTACTTTGAAATAGCCCGTCGATGCAATCTCATGCATAGTGTATCTTATGTTTTGTAACTTATTGGTGTATTTTAACTTTAGACCTAGCCTTGCCAGTGACTATAGTCACCATTTTGTTTTTTACAGAGCCGCCATTGTGTTTTTGCTCGGACTTACCCCCAGTTCCAAATTTTTCTCCAGGGCCTTGGCTCATTAACCTTGCAGCTCTATATATTACATGCATTTCATTTTATACAACTCAAATTCACAATATATTATTATTGACATATTGATTGACTCCTCATGACACTTTGACATCACATACATGACATAGATCATTGTAAACAAGTGCAGATTAACTTTGCCAATTTGATGACTCATACTCACACAGGTGGTGGAAGTATTCACACAGGTGAGAATTTTTGTGTATGATATTTATGATATTTGTGTGGACTGATACCGATATAAATTGTGTAGTATTCCATCAGTAGTGCATAGGTGCATGATATTTGTGTAGACTGATACGGACTCAAACTGTCTAGTCTTCCAGCTGAAGTACATAACGTTGTCAGTATGAATACTGTGCGACTGATACTGCAACTTATTGTTGCTGTGATTCTGTCTGCCCTTGCCATGCAGACCCCTGATAATTGTGATATCATGACTTTGAAACCAATTAGTTGATCCCAATACAACACCAGCCATCGGTGATGATTTTCATCTCTACTAAACTTAACCAACAGCTGTTGAGAACTGGAGGGATTTTATGCAGATAGGTTTTGGTGCTTCAACTTTCAGTCTGAAAAGGCCTGTAGTAGCTTATCCCTCACACTGTTGTGTTTGTGTGGTGACGTTCACCCTCATCCTGGACCACGAAATCAAACCAAGACCAAGCGTAATGGTAAAACCATTTAGCCAAGATTTCCTTGCACTCTTTGTGAACTTGAGGTTACTGAAGATCACAAAGCCTTGAGTTGTGATGGTTGTGGGCGTTGGACGCATACTAAATGTGGTGATATTGATGATGAAGAGTATACTACCCTCCAGGAGCTTGAGGACTTTGCTTGGTTCTGTCCAGCCTGTGACCTTGGGAATCTTAGTGACTCCTTCTTCACCATTGATAAGATTGAGTGCTCAAAACCAATATGGTCTTCTTGGTGACACAGTTATCGGCGCCTTGTTAGCTGGTGACAGTAATCCTGGGTTTGCTGCACTGAAATCTGTGACGACAAAGCATAGTATCCACAAAACTTCTAGTAGGGGTTCCTTGAAATCTAAATACTCTCGCACTGCCAAGGGGAATATCAAAAAGACCAAGTATAAAAATCAAGCAAACTTATCTGACAATACTGATCTGCCTTCAAATAGTAGTCATGGAAGTGAAGACGGCCGCATAACGTCCGACAGACTGCATACAAATACTAATAAAGATATGCACCTTGACGATGTTACTCATGCCAGTGATGTGAATGCTGGTACTAGCAATGGTGTGAATGCTGGTGCTAGAGGTAAGCCGGTCAAACCTAACCGTATGAAAATATTGAATATTAATTTTCAGAGCTTGAATGGTAAGGTTGCCGAATTTCAGGCATTACTGGATGCAGAAAAGCCAGACATCCTTATTGGTACTGAGACTTGGTTAAAGAAGGACACCAAGACCTGTGAGCTCTTTCCATCAAATTATACCGTTTATCGTAAAGACCGTCTCAAAGGTTGGGGTGGAGTTCTTATAGAAGTTAGGAACTTATCTCAATTACTTGAGGATCTGGATGCTGAATTTATCTGGATAAAGATTGACTGTGGTAAAGGAAACCCTTTGACTGTTGGCGCCTACTACAACCCAGACTCATCACTTGATTCACTCAACAAACTTGACGAAACCTTATCAAAGATCAGCAAGGGAACGATCAGGCTAGGAGGTGATTTCAATATGAGAGACATCAACTGGCAGGATCAAACAGTGAAACCTGGTAGTAATATTACAATTCCATGTCAAACTCTTCTTGATATGTGTATTAAACATCATCTTGAACAAGTTGTTACCATACCAACTTGTGGGAAAAACACCTTGGATCTACTTCTGGTCACCAATCCTACCCTAGTTAATGAAGTTGACTCTCTACCTGGTATTGGCAAGAGTGACCATGTGGTTGTTAGGATCTTTAGTAATCTACGCAGTGGCGTAACCAGCTTTTTTTTCAGGGGGGCACACACATTTTCAGGGGGGGCAAGCATCATGGGCGCCAAAATTTTCCGGCTCGCTACGCTTGCCGGGTAGACCCAATTTTTTTCACAGCCTGATCAAAATTCTGAAGGGGGGGTGGCAACTTACATCTACAATGCGTCACGTAACTTCTGCGCCCAAAAATCAGCACATTAGCATAGATTCACATTTCTTTATATAGTATCTTCTTGCGTGTGAGGCAGCAGCTAAACATGTTGTAAACGTTGCAGCCAACTCACTGTTGATTGGTTGGGGTTTGAGATATCTGTATATATAGTATATATACACATATCTCAAGTAGTTTGAGATATCTGTATATAAAGTATAAGAGTATAGGTATATATGTTGGCTAATGTAAATAGACATGTGCAGAAAATCACTAATTTTTCAGGGGGGCAAGAGGGGGGGGCAAGATTCTCCACGGGTGAGGGGGGAAGCTGCCCCCTGCCTCCCCCCCCTGGTTACGCCACTGCTACGACCTAAGTTTTTTCCAAATATTTCTCGCAAGATTTTCCTCTATTCAAAAGCTGACATGTCTGCACTACGGAAAGAATTATCTGAGTTTGGCAATGACTTTATCCTTCAGGCCAAGGAGTTTAGTGTTCAGGAGAACTGGGATAATATTAAGAATAAGCTTTCTTTGCTGATGGATAAGTTCATTCCAACTAAGTCTACTTCCATCAGACACAACCTTCATTGGTATAATGCCAGACTTCGTCGTATGAATAGGAAACTTCAGTGGCTCTACAATAAACAGAGAAGGACCCAATTAGAAACAGAAAAGGACATCTTCAAACAATTCCGTACTACTTATAATAAAGCTCTTCGTCATGCACAAGCCGACTACATTAAAACTACTATGTCCGACAATTATCATCAGAACACCAAAAAATTCTGGAAAATCATCAGATCAAAGAAAGTTGACGATACTGGTATACCTCCATTGAATTACAACAATACTACCATTTATGATTGTGAAGGTAAAGCTGAAGTTTTAAACAAGTATTTTCACTCTGTGTACACAAGAAGATCTGGAAAACATCCCTGGTATGGAAGGTGATCCAACACCAGATATTGCTCCTATTACCATCACTCCAGAGGGCATTCAAGAGTTGCTTCTTAAATTAGAAATCAACAAAGCTTCTGGACCTGACCAGATACCAGCCAGACTTCTGAAAGAGTGTGCCGATGAACTTGCTCCAATTCTCGCCATATTCTTCACTCAAAGTCTTCAAACAGGTAATTTACCATCCGACTGGCTCATGTCACATATTTCACCTATTCATAAAAAGGCTCTAAAAGTTCTCCAAGTAACTACAGACCAATCTCACTTACTTCAATTTGCTGCAAATTAATGGAACATGTCTTAGCCAGTCACATTATGAAACATTTGGACCATTATGATATTCTTCATGACTCCCAACATGGGTTTCGGAAGAGAAGAGGTTGCGACACCCAGCTGGTCTTAACAACATCAGACTTAGCTTCATCCCTGGATAACAATACAGGCGGTTTATACTGTCCTACTCTCGACTTTTCAAAAGCATTTGACAGGGTCTCTCATACACGTCTTTTACTGAAATTGAAGCATTATGGTATTATTGGAAATGTCCTTGGTTGGCTAAAATCATTCCTCACCCATCGTAAACAGTGTGTCGTCTTGGACGGGAAAACATCCTCCACTCTTGATGTTACTTCGAGTGTGCCCCAGGGTACAGTAATTGGTCCACTTTCCTTTCTGGTTTATATAAACGACATGCCGAAATGCGTCTCACCTGGGACTAAAACACGTCTTTTTGCCGACGATGCCCTGGTTTACAGAGAAATAAACAGCAGTGTGGATAGTTCACATTTCCAGAAAGATCTTGATGCCCTTTCAAAGTGGGGCTCAGCTTGGCAAATGACCTTTAATACTGACAAATGGCATATTATGCATTTTACAAACAACAAATTCCCTTCAACAACAACATACAAGCTTTGTGGTAATACACTTAGTTCTGTTGATTCTCATTCATATTTGGGTATTACCTTTAGCTCAAATTTGAAATGGAGCAACCATATTCACAATATTACTAACAGCTGCAAAAAGGTTCTGGGAGTTATTCCTAGGAATTTCAGATCCTGTCCCCCTGATATCAAATCCAAATTGTATCTCTCTCTTGTTCAACCCAAATTAGAGTATGGTGATAGGATGCCAAGCCGCAGAGCCAAACAAGATGCACACAAAATTAATATGATCCAGATCTCAAGGGAATCTAGTAGTGTTACTGCTATGTTGAAAGACCTACAATGGACCAGCCTTGAAACCAGACGTACTATCACGCGGTTAATTATGATGTATAAAATCAGCACCCATCCTCCCTTTGTTCTTTCTCTTTCTGTTTTGGCCCAAGTCAACACAAACACACTAACTATTATGATGTGGGGTGGGCATGGAGAGGGAAGTCAACATTGGAAAGGTAATCAGGCCTCGGTTATATGATTTAAAAAACATGTGTTTTTGGCTAAATCATTACACTGAGCTGATTACCTTTACACCAATGTTGACTGAAACATGCATTAACCACCGTTGAATGAATATTTTCAATCAACACCAGACTTGCACCTCGTAGTCAGAGGTGGAACATAATATTTCAGTGAACGGGGCGATGGGAGCAGCCAAAGGTTAGTACATTGATACCAAAACATAGTGAAACATATAAAAAGTTAAGACACTGAAGCTCACCTTAACTAGGGAATACTCAAGGGGAGAGTGTCTTGGCCAGATACTTTTACTATGAGACTAATGTTTTGGTTGTGGTTGTTTCTGCAGGAGAGCTCTCGCTACGTTCTCTTGGGGTGTAGCCACGTTGCGGTAGTACACTGTAGAAAACATAGTGGGAGCCTTCCATGACATAGCCTCGCAGATGTTGGCTATGCTGACCCAGCGGTGGTAGGCAAATGATGATGCGATGTTATGAACGGAATAGACACGGGTCTGACTCGCATCTACCACAGTGCCGGAGTCGCGAATGATAGCGATGCTAGCCAGATGGATGTGCTCTAAGGCCAGAAAATATTACACTGCTTTCAAGGTAATTACAGTTAAGGAGTTTGGATCCCATATAACTTGTTTTTTTTTTCTTTTTTAATCAAACACAATGAATTGAATGAATCGACAACAGTTTTTTTTATAGAAAACTGATTAGTTTCAATTTTTGAAAAACTCCCTATACAGTGTATAGTATACACTCTTAAAAATACCTCATTACCTTTGGATAAGTGCCGAGTAACGTGACCTTACGAGGTTTACAATGTTTTCTAATCAAATTTGACTTGAAAATCATGTAAATTGGACCATTATCTTATTAAACATGCAAGTGACTAGGTATTGGACTCTGTATCCTCATAAAATATCCTTGTGTTTTGTTTTTCAGTATAAAACTTAACAAAATGTATTGCATCATTATAGGTGTGGAACTAAGATAAAACCTTCCAAGTGATGAAATGTGCATAAAAGTATTTTATCATGTTTAAAGTGACAGGAGGAGATTTTTTGAGGATACGAATTTCTCTTAAATTTCACGGAATCGGTTGTAGACCACCTCCGAGAACGTTCGAAGGCTTATTGATTATATTGAACAAACAAGTACAAAAGAAAACCGCAAACCTTGTTTGAACTTGTCTGCTACCGTAAACATCCCCATAGAACACCATGCTTTGACTTTCTGTCGTACACGACAGAAAGTACTAAATCATTATCTTTGTACATAAAGACGGCGTATTCGGCTTATTCATTTCAGGTGTGATCTAATACATTGGTAAGCATTCCAAATATGCAAAAAACTGGGATTCGACAAAAATTGGGGGCGCTTCTTTCTGGAAATCTCATGTCTCTTTAAGAGCATGTGTGGTCCAGTATAAAAAGGCAGAACTTGTGATCATTAGAGCGTGAGTTCGATCCCCGCCGTGGCCAACGTGTTTATGTGTCCTTGGGCAAGATACTTAATCAAATGCCAAGCGAAATCTGGAGAGCTGTCATGTTATGGGTGATATTACAATCTAAGTGCTGATAGAGATGTGCGCTTGGCCGGCAATCACCTAGATGAAGCGAAATGATTGTGACGATTTGCTAATGGCGGCGTAATAATAATAGGCAACAGCACTTGGAGACAGTTTTTTTTCACTGTAAACAGATTATTATTATTTATGGATACCCATGCTCCCTTATGCTGTACTGGTTAAATTATGAACCCATTACAACAAAAGGAGCACATACTACATTGTAATAGTTCATAGTTATATGAACACGCCCTTAAAGGTACTATCAGTGATTTGCTAAATCCAAAAATAAAAAAAATATCAAAAAAGTCAATTAGAAAATGACTATAGGCTTAAAAGACATTTGGCGATTCCAAAAGTTGATACAATATGGCAATGCACTATTGTAAAACCTTGAAGTTCTGAATCGCTGGACATCGGGTATTTGAAACAAAGAGTTCATTAATTAAAAAGACCAGTTCATTTCAGATTAAAGTATGGTATGCCAAATAATCCATATTGTACAAATCAAATCACGGTTGTACATTATCTTAACGTCATTTTGCCGATCATTCTCATACAGTTGCTCTTGGAAAACAGTATCAAGGCTAAGCTTGCCTTTCAAAGACTGGTGGAAGAAATGGCGAACAAGGAAGTGCAAGCCTTTGCTGAGAAGAACAGCCCTCTGGACTTAAAAGAAACACCAATCCACAAGAGAACGAATCGATGCCTTTGACTGGCAGGCCCCGATTCAGATTGTGGAAGAGAACCTTCCAACGCTCTCTCTCAAGTGTTGACCAGGACGCTAACCAACAAACATAGGGATGACGTTAGAATGTAAGGTTTTGTATTTGTACTAATATCAAGTATCATGTCTTTAGTAAATACATTATTATTAACAGAATGACATTAACTTTACTTATTACAGCATTGAAGGAGAGGTTGGAATCAAGGTCAAAACACTGGGCGTGGTGACCTGCCTGCTACTCAAGTCCAGATTGAGCAAAGATTTGTGCTTGTGCCAACAATGCTTGGCGTGTTTCTGTACCATGGTGGTGCTTCTAATGAGGTGAGCTTTACAAAATTGATTTAGTTCATATGTTGTTGTAACCAGTTCTCTCACGTACAGTGCAGTGTCATTTTTATAGAAATACAATGAAATGAAAAAAAAAAACACTTCTTTCATAATGTATTATAAGTAATCACTACCTTTAACCAAGTTGGAATTTGTGCTTCAGTGTAGCATGTGCTTAAGTCATGCACAAATTACATTAAGGACCATGACCTGGTAATTCACTATGCCATTGCTGTAATTGAGGTAATTTTAAGGATATAATTGTGTTGTTTGCATGTCGTTTACACTCTAAATTTCAGGGATTTAAAAGTAAATCCTTAAGATGTAGTTAGTGACAATCAATGTTAGGATTTAAAATTAATTTTTATTTCATTAACATCATATTAGATTTGAATTAATATGATTGAATCTACTAAGGCAAATGGGATTTAATTTTAAATCTATTTGGTTGGTCAATTACTACAATCCTAAAGATTTATTTTGAAATCCATGAAATTTAGATTGTATAGTAACACTCTTACAAAATACCTCATTACCTTTGGATAAGTGCCGAGTAACGTGGACCTTACGAGGTTTACAATGTTTTCAAAACCTAATCAAATTTGACTTGAAAAGCATGTAAATTGACCGTATCTTATTAAACATGCAAGTGACTAGGTATTGGACTCTGTATCCTCATAAAATATCCTTGTGTTTTGTTTTTTCATAAATACAACTTCACAAATGTATTGCATCAAATATAGTGTGGAACTAAGATAAAACCTTCCATGATGAAAGTGGCCATAAAGGTGTGATGAGCATGTTTTAAAGTGACAGGAGGAGAGTTTTTGGAGGATACGAATTTCTCTAAATTTCACGGAATCGGTTGTAGACCACCTACCGAGAACGTTTCGAGGCTTTTTGATTTTTTGACCAACAAGTACAAAAGAAAACCGCAACCTGTTTGACTTGTCTGCTAACCGTAATCATCCCCATAGAACACCAATGCTTTGACTTTCTGTCGTACACGATAGAAAGTACTAAATCATTATCTTTGTACATAAGACGGCTTATTCGGCTTATTCATTCAGGTGTGACATCTAATTACATTGGTAAGCATTCCAAATATGCAAAAAACTGGGATTCGACAAAAAATGGGGCGCTTCTTTCGGAATCTCATGTCTCTTTAAAGAAATTTGTGGTCCATATAAAAAGCAGAACTTGTATCATTAGAGGTGAGTTTCGATCCCCGCCGTGGCCAACGTGTTTATGTGTCCTTGGGCAGATACTTAATCAAATGCCAAGCGAAATCTGGAGAGCTTCATGTTATAGGTGATATTACAATCTAAGTGCTGATAGAGATGTGCGCTTGGCCGGCATCACCTTAGATGAAGCGAAATGATTGTGACATGTGCTAATGGCGTCGTCATAATAATCGGCAACAGCCCTTGGGAGACAGTTTTTTTTCACTGTAAACAGATATTATTATTTATGGATACTCCATGCTCCTTTATTGCTGTACTGGTAATTAGAACCCATTACAACAAAGGCGCCAATACTACATTGTAATAGTTCATAGTTATATGAACACGCCCTTAAAAGGTATATCAGTGTTGATTTGCTAATCCAAAAATAAAAAATATCAAAAAGGACAATTATAAAATGACTAAGGCTTAAAAGACATTTGGCGATTCCAAAAGTTGATACAATATCGTCAATGCACTATTGTAAAACCTTGAAGTTCTGACTGCTGGACCTCGGTATTTGAAACAAGAGTTCATTAATTAAAAAGACCATTTCATTTCATATTAAAGTATGGTATGCCCAATAAATCCATATTGTACAAATCAATCACGTTGTACATATCTTAACTTCAGTTTGCCTATCTTCTCCCCCCCCCAAATTAACACAGTTTTTTTTGCTCTTGGAAACAGTATCAAGGCTAAGCTTGCCTTAACAAAGACTGTTGGAAGAAATGGCGAACAAGGACGTGCAAGCCTTTGCTGAGAAGAAAAGCCCCTCTGGACGTAAAAACCAATCCACAAGAGAACGAATCGAGCCTTTGACTGGCAGGCCCCGATTCAGATTGTGGAAGAGAACCTTCCAACGCTCTCTCTCAAGTGTTGACTCAGGACGCTAACCAACAAACATAGGGATGACGTTAGAATGTAGGTTTTGTATTTGTACTAATATCAAGTATCATGTATAGTAAATAGCATTATTATTAACAGAATGACATTAACTTTACTTATTACAACATTGAAGGAGGGTTGGAATCAAGGTCCAAAACACGGGGCGTGGTGACCTGCCTGCTACTCAAGTCCATATTGAGCAAAGATTTGTGCTTGTGGCAACAATGCTTGGCGTTTTTCGTACATGCGGTGCTTCTAATGAGTAGCTTACAAAATGATTTTAGTTCATATGTTGTTGTACACCAGTTTTCTCTCACGTACAGTGGCAGTTCATTTGTATAAGAATACAATAAGAAAAAAACACTTTCTTCATAATTATATAAGAATCCTACCTTTACCCAAGTTGGTGATTTGTGCGTCAGTGTAGCATGTGCTTAAGTCATGCACAAATTACATTACGGACCATGACCTGGTAATTCCTATGCTTCTGTAATTGAGGTAATTTTAGGATATAATTGTGTTGTTTTGCATGGCCGTTTACACTCTAAAATTCAGGATTTAAAAGTAAATCCTAAAGAATGTAGTTAGTGAAATCAATTTAGGATTAAAATTAATTTTTATTCATTAACATCATATAGATTGTGAATCTAATATATTGAATCTACTAAGGCAAATGGGATTTAATTTTAAATCTAATTTGTTGGTCACTTACTACATCCTAAAGGAATTTGAACATCCATGAAATTTAATTGCTATTCCAATGATTTGACTGAGAAAACCTTTACGGTTGCAAAATATCAAAACCATGTTAAAGGCATAGAAAACTGAAAACATGTAACTTTAAAAATCTAGAATTTCCTCAGTATGTTCCACAATTGTTATAAGGATAAATGAATGGAGTCAGTTGACACAGATGTCAATTCGGAAGCACCTTGTCCATTGAAATGACAACTCTGACGAGATGATGTCAATATCGGAGGAGGAAACAAATAGTGAAGATTAATGTCGACGGCGGAGGTGGATATCTCGGACAACGACCAGGAAGGCGTCTGGTGGAATGATATATTCCCTTTTATTCATTAAAAACTATCTAACATTTGAGACGTGAAGTTCCCTCTAACAAATATTTAATTGTTATAACGCAATTTTGAGGCCGACAATGTTGTAAGGTTAATGTGAAATTAAATACATGAAAACATCTTAAAGGAAATATGTCATTGATTCTGAATATTTTGGGAAAATTTGGTATGTATGAAAGCTATAACTTATTACGTATAAATCAAAATAAGTTGAAAATTGGTCCACATTTGTTTATATTTTGGTCCTTTTTAATTTTCCGCCCAAGAGCTTACTCGAAACGCTTCATACAAATCCACATCGCAGGCAAATGTGACGCAAAGTGATGACCATCATAATTTACGTCGTTGTAACCATCATATCGCAGTGTTGCCGCTTTCCTATAACTTCGATCGATGTTTTTTATATCAATAATTAAACACAACGAATGAACAAAATATGTCATTCGTAACTGTTTTCAATTTTTATTATTACTTTCATTATTCCATCATTATTACAGTGTCAGCAATAACAATACGATTCAACACGATGTTTTGGTGCGTCACTTTGGACTCACAAGGAGAGCAAAATTGGGCCGCTTTTGATCAATGGAGCCGTGGCGAAAAATACGCCCGTTTTCTTCGTTTATGTTCAAAAAGCAAAAATTAAAATGCCTTCTATTTTGTTAATTTTACATCAAAATTGTATTAGTTTTTCCCGGAATTCATGATGTATGTACAGATATTTATGAATGTAAGTCAACTGAGCTTGGACAAAAAAATCTTGACATTTCCTTCATGAGTTCGGCCGTTTACAGTGGAATGTCAACAACAGATCATCAAAATTAATATACCAACCCCAAATTGCAGATCTAAACAACCATTCTTTTTCATTCCAGACACAATTATGAGAACGTTTTCTCTTACATGGGATAACATGAGTAAATCAATTGGAAGTACAACGGTTTGCAAACAAATATAGGACCTGGGCCAATGCTATTGCAGTATTCAACGAATTCCGATCACCAGTAATTTTTATAGCCGATGAATCCAACCCCAAACCAATCCTGCCGTAGACCACACCTTTCTCTACACATACACAAACCCCAAGTCAGCTCTATTTTACAATAAGGCCTGATGATACCCATTCTCGAAAATTGGTTACAAAATGTGCCAGCTAGAGAAGTTGTCCGCCACCATGTGGAAACCATGTCCCCAAACCAGTGAGTGACATTCGTCACAAAAGTGAAAATAGTAAGTAACATGTTTGATTCATAATAAGAAATCGTCTATATAATTGTTTATTTTAAGTGGTCTCAAAATACAATGTACATCATTTTCAGTCACTGCGTCTTATAATACCCCTTTGTGCTTGGGGTGTCATGGGGGTACAGGTTGGCTATTCCTAATATGTGCCAATAACTCCAAGTGGAAAAACACTGGCTATTTTGACAAATGGCGACCAACGAAGGTATCCAGAATGGCACAAGAGAGATTGGGTTTCGCAACCACCGAAGGACCCAAGCGATTGACGGCTGGGATTGGAGCCCTACCACATGAGTGGCACATGAGAAATATAATGTTGCAGGTTATTTGTATAAAATTGTTTTCTGTATTATCACTCTCCACATCAGTTGTTTGTTTTTGTGGAAGTTCACATTGTCATTTTGTTCATCATCGTCATGGGAGAAGGCAACTAAACTGAGCACGAAAACACTTATACTGCTGTCCCTTGGCGAATCTGTTCATTGATTAAGCACTATTACACCATGTATGTATGTTACACGGAAAAACACATGCACTATGTTGTAGTAGTGTTTGTTCACAAAAAATTCATCTAGAATGTTCACATCAGCACCAGAAGAAAGCAATGTTTGTTTCATTCAAACTGATTGAGTGGACTTGATTTTAAGCATTACAGCACACTCTGACACCCAACATGGCCAGGACAAGAGGGCAGCCTCTACCACATCAAAGACAACTTCGGTTGCGAAGCATCAACTAGCAAGCAAAACTCAAGTGTCCATCCGTGGATGGATGTTTATTGACTTTCTTCATATGATGGATTACTTTTGAAGTTGTACATGAAGATCCTGAACATCAAGTCCTTGGAAATACCACCTCATGGATTCCAGAAGAAAAGAATCCAAGTGGACTTTCGGAAGAAGGAGAATCTCCAAGTGGACTTCCGGAAGAAGAGAATCTCCAAGTGGACTTCATGAATGATGTGGCCACCAGTTATGGCAGTATCCAACCAAGCACAAGAGACTACCAGATGAAACATCGCAGAAGGTGCGTACAAGACATTTTGCGTGTGCAAGAAGAACAAAGGTACGAAAAAAAAAGTACTGCTTGTATCATTAAACTATCATGATAACAAATGCGTATATAACATGTTAAAATCGAAAAGGTCAAAAATGCGCGGTGAATTAAACAAATTATATATGACTAAATATTTTAAGATGAGGAGACAATGATTGAGTGCTCTGCCCGTTGAAGCCTTGTGGTAAGGTTGGTGGTTCCACCTTGACTGTGGAAAGGTGCAATGAGAGAATTTTTGAGGCACCCAACTCTTGTGTCATATAGTAATTTTCATATAGAATAGACAATCAGATTTATTACTTGTATTTGGCTACAGAAATGTCTTAAAATCAGAAAAAAAAGGCAATTGCTTTGACTTATTTCAATGCAAAACATAGGTAAATTTCGTATTTGCTCGTATACCAAAGTAGTAATTCCACTATTTTGTACCAAAGAAGAAACACTTCTCAGCTTATCCTTTATATGGCCAGTATTATTGATGGAAAGTTATTTTCATCACGACAAAAATCGGTACTTTCGATTTTTAGGACACCTGAATAGTTTATCTCTCATTGCACATTTAAAAAAGGACTTCAATGACCCAGCGTCATTGCCCATTAAGGAATAGTGGTGCTTGCCTGAGGGTAACAAACACTCAACGTTTGTTTTGCCAAACAAAACGAGAAACAGAAACAACACCAACACTCTTGTACAGCAACCCAAGATGAACCGGCTAGAAATGCTACCACGAAGATTGTATTTCCAAGTATAGCCCCCACTTTGACAAGTTAGTATTTTTATCATAAACAAGCTTACTTTAGAGATCAATAACATTTACAATAAATGAAACCGTTAAAACACGTAAATTTGCATAATCTAATGATAACCATTTGCATCAAATCTATAGTTTATATCAGCACGTTACATACACGCTTATCGTGAACGGGCACGGTGCTATCTTCATAAGATAACCAAACGTTGCCTGTGTAATGTTTTTTTATATGCGATCTTCTCGGTATACATTTTTTTGCAAAATGTAACTTTATTACAGGACCAGGTAGCATGTGGTTTTGCACGCCGCAATGTGCAAAGCACTATGCACACTCAACAAACAACCGAGTTGACGCCATTCAGGAATATTCACAGTATGCCACCTGGTCATTCTCTGCCATCAAGACACAGTGCAAGAATGATGGGGTGTGGCCATTTTGTGACCCACTGACACACATGAACCTGATGAATTCTACAGAATAAAGTGCACTTTATTCCATAAAGTCTGCTGAATTCATCAGGGTCATGTGTGTCAGTGGGTCACAAAATGGCCACACCCAGAATGACGGGCCATTCCTAATGAATATCTGGAACATTGCCCAGATTGGCTTCCTCAACAACAACAACTACCTGACACTTGCCCACCGGATGATGGCAGGTAAAATTTTACTATTTCTAACCAAATTACAATGGATTTAATAAACACGATAAATAGCAATAATTTATACCATTCGCTTTGCCAGCAGAACCCAATATTGCAATAGATGCAATTAAATTCAAAGGGATCCTCTCCAGAACAGCGGGGAAAGATTTATGGGAAAAGTCCAATTTAGAGTGCAGGAGGAAATCCGAAGTTCTCGGAGAAACCTGCGAGGACGAGTATGATCGGCAACCAATTCACATACGACATGGCTCGATCGACCGGGAATCGAACCCGTGCCGATTGGTGAAAGGTGAGCGACTCTACCCCTACACCACTCGCCTCCCCCAGAACAAAGAACCCGAACTCCCTCAATGTGACTATATATTAGTAACTGTGTGCGTCTAAATGATAATGCCTTGCGTTAAATAAAACCCATCCCTTCAAAACCCAAAACAATACAAATAACAGACCCAAATAAACAGGCCCCTTTTTTAAGAACATTTGTTTGGTTATCCGAAAGTAAATGGCTGGCTGCCAACCCGTCTTATACACATGTTATGGCTTAGGACGGCAAATACACAAGTGGAAAAGGGAAAAACGTTTACCTGGACTATGTGATGGAGAAAGAATCATGGATTTCATGGTGAGTGGGAATGATTTGGTCCTCTTCTTTGCCTTATTCAGAAATAGTACAGGAAAAAAAGGTAAAGAAATAAAAGAAAAAATACAAGACCCAAAAAAGAACATACTTAAATTTGAAATTCACTAAAATTTAAATCCACATTTTCGTTACACAGGATGGTATTGGCATCTCACAGGAATTACTCCACCGAGCACTGGTTCGAATTCTCAGATAAACAGTTCCTTCAGCCACAGTATAATCGCACTCTTCCAGGTTTACACCTACCACCCCCGTGCCGGTTAAGAGATGTACGCACAAAAGCCTGGAAATATAAAAACAGGAAGTGATTCACTCACCAACAGACCTACAAAAACGCAAAAAAACCTCTCACCACACAAAAAACCTGTATGAGAAACATCGTTGTGTTACTCCAGATAGGTGCCAATTTCAAATGCACCTATGTCTTCGTACCACAACCCAAGATGAGAACAAGAAGCAGGTCTAACTAGAAGAACCTTGGACAACAGCATACCCCGACGGATGGCCCAGAAACTGCAAATCTTGGTCGAATGGTGCCCAAGTAGATGTGCAAGCGACCTTGAGGCTCATGTGGGGTGACGGCCAGAGGCGCCCTATCCTTCAACGACGAGATATCAGAAAGGGCCGCACTGATTCCTTTTGAATTGTATGATAATAAGGTCGTAATTCGAAGGCATCAATGTATGCGATACTCATGATTCAGTCAACTTGAACGGAACACAGCTACACCTCCGGCAACCATGAATTGTCTTTCAAAGTATCTTTTTTGGTGGAGATGTACGTGCATTTTACGTGATCCACAGCCTCATCACCCCGACTTACCTATTGGCCATGGGATCAAAGGAAAAATTGTTCAGTTTGATTACATACTTTGCAGAAGTAACCATTTTTCACTTATAATAAAATAAATATCATTACCATTTGTTGGGTAATGGCAATTGTAAGTTGCACATTTTCATGAAAATGAATAAAATGCCATCTCAATTTCTTTTTCACATTATGATCAAGGGACATACAACTATGCTACAAAACATCGACTCACAGCAATAATGTCGTTATTGATATGTCATCCAACAGGTTATTTAGCGGACCAAAGCACTTCAGAATTGCCCTTTGTTTATTGGGAACAGCAGAGCCATTGTTACTGTCCATGCAGTGAAAGATGTCAGGCATTATAGAATTGTTATTCCCGGCCAATTTAGGGTAGACGTTTCAAAAAGAAGTCCCAAGTAACGCGAATGAGGTAATTGCCACTTTTATTACCGTCATGCTCTGTATGATATTGTTCAGATGCGCAGGACGGAATGAATGGCAATACCGCATTTGTATACTAGGACTTGCTATATGAAAACCTCTACCCAGTTTGGATTGATTTTTGGCCCGCGTTCGCATTAAAATCACTTTTGAGTTTCTACTGTGAGTTCAATAATTTGACTGTATATTGTTCATCATTTATGAAAAAAAACTAATTGAACAAAACTCATGGTGGCTATGTTGCTTAGTGGAGTCCCTCAATCTACGGTATGACCTGGACAAAACTGCTACAGAAGTTTTTCTTGCTGTAACTTGTTGTAAAAACCCTCCGAACAACATATTAAAAAGGTAGAAAAAAGGAAGCATGGCAAGACATGCGAATTTGCATAAAATCTATGTGCCATTTTCCCCTTATTTGGTTATTACCAATATATTAGACGGGGACTACCCATTTAAATTAAATAAAGTTTTTCATTTGATAGAAATGGTCTTCACCTCTAAACCTCATCTGTATAGTTTTTGCGTCTGATTTAACCCGTTTTCATGTGAGAGGCTAAAACAGATTTCTACGCCCGATATGTGTAATGAATCTCGTCGACCAAAATGGGGTAATTTCGCTCATAATTGCCAAACCAAATATCCTTTTAGCCCCAAATAAGATTTCACAGGGTAAATGAGAAAATAGTAGCTTTCTTTCTTCAAATATCAAAATGTTTACCACTCTTTCTGGTAAAATCTTGGAGTATGGGGACGGTGCTATTCGCGACCATGCCACGGCCC
This sequence comes from Ophioderma brevispina, assembly GCA_023653785.1. Taxonomy (NCBI): domain Eukaryota; kingdom Metazoa; phylum Echinodermata; class Ophiuroidea; order Amphilepidida; family Ophiodermatidae; genus Ophioderma; species Ophioderma brevispina. Next base: position 34,455 of record JAMKCH010004483.1, read on the forward strand.
TTTAAAACTCGTGATCTTTGCTGTCCAACACAGGACCCCTAGGTACGTGATGTCTAACCTTTTTGAGTTGGGTACCTGTTTGTACTGCAGATAGGTTTGATGATTCCTCTTCCTCACTGACGGTCATGTATATCCCTTCCTGTCCGTCTCTTGGCATTTAGATGTAGGCTGACTTATCTGCAGCACCATTCTCAATGATGCTTTGCAGTAGATCTTGTGCAGCAGATATGCACAGCCCCTATTAGAGGCTGCGTAGTCAAGGTCTGTGAGTGTGACATTTTGTGACTCTAGACTGCTTGGCCACCTTTTTAGCTGCTTCGAGACTACCTATTACCATGATTACCCCAGGCTATTACCAAATGACCCCGTTTTTAAAATGTTCACATAGCTACACATAATGACCCCCCATTTTCTTCTTTCCTGTTACCACTTTTATCACAAGTTTGCATAAATATTACCCAAGATTAACCCCAAATTCAAAATTTTTCTTTTCGCAGCATAATACGTGCCCATTTTAACAATTATAATTACTGGTAGCAATTATAATTCCATGGCAGTGTTAACTCTGAAAAAGAGACATTTCCTATTTAATTTCAGGTTTTAACATCATTGGCCCCCTTAAAGGTTCATACTGGATGACCCCTTTTTATTCATCTTGTGTACCGAATGACCCCGTATTTTGTACATTTTATCTGAAGACCTGGGAAGGACCCTATTTTTTCCCTGGCCGAGGCAACATACCCTCACTTTGCATAGGGAGGGCCCCCGCACTAGTTGACCCAATGTGTTTGAATAAACACTCTCTGATAATAATTTGCTAAATAAAGATCTCCCATCCCGATTGCAGTCGACAAATCATCTATAATGCAAATTATTTTGGCGGGAAAAATGCGGCCATCTTGAATAATATAATGACCATCACTTTCCACTTCTAGTTAACAATTGCAAGTGCAGACACACCTTGCAGGCATAGCCATGTAAAAATATGGTCAAATACTAACAGAAAAATGGAAAATCTTCCTAAACGTGCATTTATGTGCTATATACCTTTGTCGAAATATGGCGTATAAGTTCACGTAAGATAAATGCACATTACATGTCTTGCCAGGCTCCCTTTTTTATCTATCTACCTTTTTGATATGTTGTTTGGGAGATCTGTTACTGCTATAGGTACAGCAAGAAACCTTCTGTAGGAAATTTTGTCCGATATGTACCTAGTATTTTTCATATATTGAGTGGACTACTTGGTAGCTTGTGACCTAAACATCTTTGTGCCGAAACCACGATCCATGACCCGGGGATTCCCCCATACTTATTGCTGAACCTCATTTCTATTCAATTTTCCACCATGTGTTTTAGAAAAAACTAAATATGGGGGTCCAAACTAGGCGACTTAATGCTAATATCACGTAAATTGATCGAAATGGTATTATGCGGCAAGTTACTGTAATGTTAAAGGGATTTAGCAGCGATAATTAGCGAGAAATCGAAAAAAGTGGAAATGCAATTTTCTTTTAACTGATAATCCGGGATAAGTGTGTACATTCCATATAACTGCTTTAATAATATCAAAGAATTTAAGAAATTTATCATATCCCGTCTCCCGTTAATATAGACATACAGCGATGACGTCTCACAATCTACATAAACAGCTGATTGTGGTTTCAATAGCACAGAATAAACAAGAATCAATAATGTTTGTGATTGAAAGTCAAACTTATTGATCAGGGTGCAGCAATATCACGCTTAAATGTGGGAATAATTCACCAAGAAAGACTTTTTTGATCTCAAGTCGGAATTTTGATACGCACTTATGACTAAAGATGCATATAAAAGTACTGTCATGTCTTTATTAATGGATTTCAAGACACCACTAGCAGTTCTGTTATGTTTGCTCTCCATGGTCAGTACAAATACAAAAATATGAATTTTGATGTTTCGGATCAGCAAATCCGGCTAATCTCCGCTTTAAGTTTTTTTGTTTTATCAAA
>JAMKCH010004484.1:0-34223 GCA_023653785.1 Ophioderma brevispina
TAATGAGAATTCATTAGAACAATTTCTTAAGTATATTAAATAAGCAGAAATTTCTGTTATTATTTTGGTAAGTTTCATACCAAATGTTTTTGAATCTGATGTTTCCGTGACAAGAGATACTTTAACAAATGGCATGGAAATGGTTTACATGTAATGTAAAGCAGAATTGTTTATAACATACTACCTAAGGATGTAAGTATGTGAAAACTAAGAGTTACTGAGCTGAAAATTGAAAAATCCCACAATGCATCACAATCTGCCTATACTGTACTGTACTAAACACGTCAGTACTTAGGGATAAAAAGTGTTCAAAAAGTTTAAGAACCACAAGACATTCCATTCCATAAGTACTAGCACCTTGTGGGCTAAAATGAGTGTAAAAGTCAGGGGTTTTATGTGTTAAGAATAGGATTTTTGTGGGATCACATGACCTTGTTGAGGTGAAATTTTAAGGGGTTAGCCCGTTACCGGAGTGAATTTTGATGCCGCTTTAGACAACATTCTTAAAAATGAGTTGGCATGTGTTGTATATCATATTGTTTACCATGATCTCTAGTTTTCAGAAACTTGTCCTTTCACACTGGTTACCATGGTAACTGATGAAAAGCGCCCTCACACTAAATTTTGACCTAAAACGTCAATTCTTAGGAAAACACAATGTCCAATTTTCATGCAACTTTCAGAATCAGCTTTCTTGAGCTCATCTACATATAATTAGACATCAAAAGCATTACAAAATACCTGTGAAAAGAGTAATTAGAGAGATTTTCTGCTCAAATCCACTCCCACCACAAAATTAAAGGACATGACACAAGAGGGCGCTGCACACATTTTTCTTGGACCCGAAGCAAAAAAAATTTGTCATTTAACGTTGAGATAGGTATAATAGAATACAAAAAGACCCAGCCCTAATGAAAAGAAAAAATGACCCATTTATAGCCCACTCCTACTAATATTGAAAGAATCTTAAATTGATGCATTCATTCTTGAGTGATTAATTTTGAAGTAAATTTTGCTAAATTTCAAAGGATGAGAAACAATAAAATACATAAGAAATTCCACAACCTGCTATTTCTAATGACATTAATTTGTTACAAAAATTATATAATGTAATATACCATAGCTAAAATAATCAAGCCAAATTCTATGTATACTCATAACTATTGGTTAACATTTTTTGGTCACAGTTTGCAAGATACAGATGCAGATCGCATAATAGTCAAATGAACACGAGCCAGGGACATTGAATATAAGATTCTGCCTGACAAAAGAAACCAACAACATGGAAAATAGTATATGGTCGATTTTCATGAAAACGGTGCATTTCCGGATATTTTGTGTCTTTGGTTAATAAAACTTTTAAACAATGCTCTATTGGAACAAAACGGTAATGTTTTGATAGGAGCCGTTGAGTTGAGCTGCATTTGGGCATATAGAGTTTGCCATGCTTTCCATTTGCTTTTCTATGAGATACCTGCCTTCTAACATTGACAATTATGGGAAAATTGATGTCCAAAACACAACATCAAAATTATTTTAAAAAATTGAAAAAATACTTAGCGCTTGAATTCTCTTCCAAATATCAATGTTTCTTGTTGCCAAACTGTAGAAAGTATGTAATGTTTTTTCCGTGTATTCTAAATTTTTTTTATATTGTTGAATACAAACCCAATGTCCGGAAAACCTGTTTATTTGCGTTATCCTTCACACAGTAGTTTCTTAATTATGGCAAAACTTCTACTAAGATCGTGATTGTGCATTTATTATCTAGGTACACATAATGCGGCAGTTGCAAATGACTATTAAAAAGTCTAAGTAATGTTGAACTGGTTCACTGAGAAGTGAAAATGGTCAAAAACGTTTATTACGTTATTGTGGATTACGTTATCGTTTAGTATGTTGAATGCGTTTTAGTTTACACATCATCAACTATACTGTGGCCATGGAATGCTATGGTGTCAATTAAATTATCTTTAGAATTAATTAGTAAAAGGTATCATTAATATTTGTTTATTATGAGGTCTAATTTTCAGGCAGAATTCAATACTCAAGTATAACGTAATAAACAAACAATTTAAGCATATTTTCTTGCGTTCAATTACCTACTCCAACTTTACTTGGTACAAATAAAAAGTGTTCCCAGCAACCTCTCTGATATTGTCATCAGTTGGCATATTTGTTCTTTAAAATTTTTGATAATGTAATAACCCCTATTCTTTTGCTGTAGCAAATGTTTTGTGTGGCCATATCCGTGCAGAAATGGAAGAAGTGTTGTTGGGGCCATATTTATTTTGTTCCCATAATAGGTATGGAATGCTTAAATGTTTAACATAAAATCAATTTTGTGATAATTTTGTGTCGCCTGCCCTAAGGCAGGAAGACACATAGGCTCACTTTTGTCCACTGTTGTTGGTCTGTTTGATATCTGTAGTCTGTTGTTGTTGTTGATGATTTCCCTTTTTCTGAAAAGGGTTAACATTTGCCTGTAATATCCGCATACCTTGATGGATTTAAACCAACTTGGGTCACAGAGCTGGAATAATAACCAAGAGGGAATCGCGGCGTGTTTATTGAATAGGGCCAGCAGCGAACGCGATTTCTCTCATACCTCGTGCGCCATCCTTCTTGTTGCGCAACCAGCCCTGCCGCCTCGTCGCTGTTACTGCACAAGCACAATGCAACCTACAAATCTGTGCGTCGCGCGTTATGTTATCAACGTTGCATTTCCCCAGTGTTCCAATGTCCGATCGACCGATTTTTCGCATAATTTAATCGAAAATCAATACGCTGGAAGAACCGTGCATCTAAAAATATTAAACCGACTACTATGCACAAAAGTCTCCCGATGACGCCCGATTAAATTTGCTTAGAAAAAGAGATACTTTAGCCCTGAGTGATAGCAATGTGGCATGCGGTATTGTTTATTGTTGTTTCACTCGCTAAGTGTGACGAACGTAAAAAATACCGCGTGTTTACACATAAATATGCATTAAAGATTTTTCCAAATACGACGATACGTTAAATCCAAATATGGTGGTGTCCCCCAAATCTATGATAATGAAGTGCGTATGCTCATTATAATATACTTTTGGGCACCTTGGATTTTTGGTTACGGCTGTTCGGGAAATCTTCGGGTCTGGGTTATATTTTCGTCATTGATCCCCCCACGTTTTGAATGAGGTCACCACAAGGTACACATGGCCCAGGGTCAAGGTCATGGTGAGTCAAGTTGTAAAATAGTCTGATAAATGTAAAATTGACCTCATTTAAAAAGTTGAAGTTCAGGTGGAACCAAACTTGAATCATAGGTGCAACATGAGATCCCTCATTTGTTGATGAGGTCAAAGGTCACATATCAAGGTCAAAGGTCATGTTAGGCCTATCATTCACTAACCGCGACGGCAGGCGACACAAGCGGTCCGAGGACCGATGTATTTTTTTTTTTGGGTGTGTCTTACCTCCAAATTGCACTGTGTTCATGAAAATCGACCATATAAATACATGGAACACTTGCAACTTCCAATAGGCTGTAAGAAAATGTGAAAGTGGGTCATTTGTCATAGCACATATTTATTCATTATTTACACAATGTGCATATCGAGGTGTTATTTGGTTTGTGTATTGAGGATGTTAGTTATAGAAATACTTGGTAAAATAAAATCTAAAAAAAACAGAGGTGCATATAATAACACAAATACTAGGACAGTTTGTTTAGACAAGCCCCTGTGATTTCCCTCTATTATGGACTCTCATTTCAAAAAGGTGACTGCTCCCTAAAATAAGATGTCATAGGTTAGCTTTAGGGTCATTGTGGAAACTCTAGACAAATTTGTTAAAAGGTGCTGCACAAGCTCATCAGTGATGCTCTGCTTTGAAGTGCCAACAACTGAAAGTCATTAAAATAATTTGCAGGAATTGGTAGTGGGCTGTATCTTCAGGGCAACCAATATTATAATTATTGAGCAATTTTTGCAAGCTTGTATATTTTAGTGATACAGATCAATAAACATTCAGTAAAATTGAGGGCACTTTCCATACCAAATATTTAAAGGTCCATGGCCCGATCGCTAATAGCCTCGTCCCCAGAAGCCCCAGATTTTACCAGAAGTGGTCAACATTTTGGTATCAGAAGAAAGCTGCTATTTTTCTCATTTACCCTGTGAAATCTTAGAGCCAAAGGATGTTTGGTTTGGAAGTTATGAGTGAAAATGTGCCCTATTTTGGTCGACCAATATTAATTCTACACAGTACTCTATGGGGCTTAGAAAATCACGTTTTTAGCTCTCGTATCAAAACTGATTGAAATATCGGCGCGAAACTTTACAGGTGGGGTTTTGGAGTGAAGGCCAATCTATCAAGATGAAAACTTCACATCCTTAAATCGGGCCATCCCCCTTTAAAAAAAATATTTTCAGTTGTATGCTGATGATTATAATTAATATTGAATGAGTCATAAAAATTTATGCTTTTGTTCGTAACTAATTTTAAAGTAAATTTTACTAAATATCACAGGCTGAGGAAACAAAATAAGAAATTCCACAACTTGCTTTTTTTAATGACATCAATTTGTTGCCAAAAATTATTATAAATATGCGATATACCATAGCTAAAATAATCTAGCAAAATTCTACACTCATAACCATTGGTAATTTTTTTTACAAGTTTTTCAGGTCACATAATAGAGTCAAACCGAGGGTGGGGGCAGTTCCATTTTGGAGATCACACATATGTAAGGCTGTTAGACCCCATTTTCAGCATCACTCTCACCCATTGACACCATATTTTTTTAAAACCTCACCCTAAGACCCCATTTTGCAAAATTGTCACCCAAAGACCCCATTTTTGTAAAATGTTGCAAATTTGTCACCCCCCCCCCCCAAAAAAAAACACCTATTTTGGGGAAATTTGGCTGTCTCTCACCCAAAGACCCCTATTTTTTAGTCCTCTGTCACCGAATGCCCCTTGGTTTGGATTCTGCCTGACAAAAGAAACCAACCACATGGAAAATAGTATTTTGCAACTTCCAATAGGCCATAAGAAAATTAATGTTGTTAATTCAAAAACATGTGAAAGTGGGTCATATGTCACAGCACATATATCTAATTTGCACAATGTGCATAAAGAGGTGGGTATGTATATTGAGGGAGTTATAAAAATTCTCAGTGAAATAATCTAAAAAATATGGAAATAAAATAACACCAATATTGGACAGGGTTTGTTTAAAACAAGCCCCAATATTATGGATTCTCCTTTTAAAAAGTGACTGCTCCCTAAAGGTTAAATGTCAAAGGTTAGCTTAGGGTCAATCCCAGGGGTCATTGTGGGAACTTGCACAAAATTGTTAAAGTGCCACACAAGGTTCTGCATCAGTGATGCATACTCTGCTTTAAAGTGACAAAAACTGAAAGTCATTAAAACCGATGCAATTCAATAATCTCAAAAATTGATTGAGAGCTGCATCTTCAGGGCAAACCAATATTATAATTATTGGGCCATTTCTGTAATGCAAAGTCCAAAACCTCTGCTAGCCCTAATAGTACTATACGTGTATAAATTGAACTGTGCCCTCTGGAATGAGAGTACAACAGGTTGCAGCGTGTTGTTATAGGGCTGATGAGACAACATAATAATATGGCTCGCTCTCCTTGCTGACTGCAAGAAATTATGTGATGAAGATTTTTAAAATGAAGGTCAGTTTGGACCAGTTTAAACAACTACCTTTTGAATATAGATTTATAGATGCAGGCTTAAAATAATGTTGAGGAAGTTCTCTGTGTAGGGGTGATTATGCTGTAATTAATGCTTGGGAGTAATTGTGAAAATTACAATCGCGTAAAATTTTGATTGCAGTGACCCAGCCACTGTGGGATGGTGAAATGGCGAGTAAGATAATAGAGTTTTGCAGTGAGTTACAGTATGAGCTCTTATTAAGCAGAAATCAGAATTGTCAGATTTCCATAATTAGATGGTGGTAGAGAGCTGCCAAGATGTTGGCTTAGTCAATAGATACAAATAAAAAAGGTAATTACAGCAGTGGCGTAGCCAGGTGGGGGCAAAGGGGGGGGGCAGAGTGCCCCCTCTGAAAAAAATCTTGAAGGGAAATCGGGAAATAAACATGGATATTCATGTTAAATCAGCCCCTTTTCGGATTCGTTTGCCCTGCGACCGGGAAATTTGTTGCACCTACAGGGAAATTGCCCCCTTAGAACCACCGGGCTGGCTACGCGCCTGAATTACAGTACCAAAAAAAATGCAGATGTGTTTAAATTAGTAATCATGTACTCCGGGCCATGTACCCAGTGAGATATTTTGCAAGATTTAACTGGATGGGTTGCTGTAGAAATTGAATGCTATGTATACTTTTTCATAGTGATTCAAATTGCTGAGACATTGAATGGAGTTTCAGGGTGGGACCCTGATGGGGATGCAGGGGAAACAGTCTCTCAGTGGTGTGGGAGAAATCAGCTTAAAACATTTTACCCATTTTCCGATGAATTTTACAGCATAATTTCTTTGTGTTGAATTATCATGTATCTCTTATGCATTAAATAAATGCATATACAATTATTTCCAACAAAAAAAAAATCAAACAAAAAATTGTGAATACACACAAGATAATACCCGGCATTTAGGATGCTATTCACCATAGTATCATGGCGGATAAAATTATTATTACACTGTCACTAGAAAATCATCAGAATAAGTTTGCTTCAACTATGGCATAACGATAATGCAACCACTAATACTATCAGCATATAAGATTGTAACATTTACCTAACAGCTTATCATTTCACCTGTGACCCCAGATAGAGAGGACAGTGATGTAATGTACCTTGCCCAAGTGCACAACATGTCACCGCAGCAGTATATGGATCCACAACCTTTAGATCATGAGTCAGCCAGTAAATCCACTCGATAATCTTCTTAATATGTGATAGGTTCTAACAGAGTTACATGTTGTCAGCCAAGCAAGGGCAGGGGAATCAAATTAAAAATAAAGTGACCCATTTTATCTTGTGCAGAATTTTTTTTCTATGGCAAGATAACCACACTGAACAAAAGAGGAGGAGGTGGAGGAGGAGGAGGTGGTGGCGGTGGCGGCGGCTTTGCTAGCCTCAAACTAGCTAATATATTCACAACTCACATAGTATGTTGTCAATTTAAAGTGTACACACCTTTGGCAAGTGCATATTTTAGATAAGTAGATACAACCTCTCTTCAGGTTTAAGTGTGTTAAATAGACCATTTTAGTAGGCAGATATGCTAATTTTGTACAGCTGTGGATGCAGCCATTGTTGATGTTATTGAGCTTGTTCAAACATAGATCCTTTTTGTGTGGGCATTGGGTATTCAAGATGGTGCTGGCTATGGTTTGTAATGGAAACATAACTGAACAAACGACATATAATATGTGCTCCCTTCTTGAAAAAAAAAACACTCACCAGGGCATTTATTACAGACAATATGATATTCTTTTCGAGGTATTTTTGGGGTCAGTAGTAGTAATGGCTTATAAGCCATATCTTTTAACTCACCAATAACTCCCCACATTATCCTATAACTCCCCACATCACCTCCCCAATATTCAACTCCCGTTTGCAAAGCCTCTACCTACTGGAGCATTTGACATTTGAGCCACATAAATGCAGACTAGACACAAGCAGCAGGCATTTAATGATAATGATCCTCACCAAGCATGAAAAATATGGCTGCATCAGGATTTTTATCAAAGAATTAGGGCGTATTTTACAAATTACGTCGCGCATTGGTCATTTGCCTCAAAACGCCACAATGAAATACAAATTTTGAAAAGCATGGCTGCCTCAATGTTTCCTTCCGAGAAAAGAGCCAATTTCAGGGCAGAGTTTCTAACCTGTCCTTCATGTTTCGAGCCATATGACAAGTACCACCATCTGCCTAAAGGATTGCCTTGTCTTCACTCTTTCTGTGTAACTTGTCTACGCAAGCACGCCGGTGGCAGATCAAAGTTTAAATGTGCTAAGTGTTCCCAACAGGTTCTTCTCATCTCACCTGGCAACGTGAGCAGCCTTCCTACCAACTTTAACGTGGAGAAGTTACAAGATTATCAAGACATGTTTGTTACTATAATCGATTGCGGTAGCTGCGATGACGGTAACCAAGCTGTGAAATACTGTATTGAATGCGGGTGTGATCTTTGTCAAGCCTGTGTTAACGCACATACAAAAATGAGATGTCTGCGTAACCACACAGTAACTATACTTCAACACCCAAGAAAAATGATGCAAGTAAAGCAGCCTATGATGAAACAAACCCAACAGAAGAAGCAAGAACAACCTGATATTGACCTGGAACACAGCACATTACATCTATCCACCTCAAGAGGAAAAGATTTGTACATGGCCATATTGTATACTGTAGACTCACAAAAACAACTGTTACAAACTGGCGGTGCAGATGTACGCGCTACACAGCACTGGAAAAATGGAAGGAAAAAGAGGTGCGCCGTCCAGGATAACAGTGATGCAACTTACACCATCACTTATGAGGATGCTAAGAAACAGTTTTCTTATTTGACCATAACTGTTAATGGTAAAGCATTTCAAAATGGATGCAATGAAGATATCGGAGGATTCATTGTATTTGGTGGCTGGAGTTGATGGGTATTGATAGGAAATCATGGTTAATGACACCTTTGTGATTGACTGTGCTTATAATTTGACATATGCTATATCACATACTATATGCTATACTGCTTTATATTCCTAAGGACTTATTTCATAACCTAAAGCTAAAACGTTCTTTATTCTCAACCCTTAATTTTAGGGTCTATTCTTTCAGAAATAAAATTGAGGTTTGTTATTATGAAACCTTACTGCATTTTTTGGCAATGGCAAACCATTGGAAAGCAAACTTTCACAATAAATAGAGGTATAATGATTTGCATGTTGCTTGCCTTAAATGCATTTGTCCAAAAATTAACGATTGATGACAAATAATTGCACAAGCCCTGTAGGAATACGTCACTGCCATGGTCTATGCACAAAACGCAAACAATATTCAGATATTAACCTCATTCATATACAATCGATTAGCCATTTTTCTCTTTTCATAAATTAAGTGTGGACTATATTGCAAACTCTATGTAAAGAAAATATTGTTTAAAAGTGGATGACCTGATCATGTTCTGAGTCTTCATATACTGTTCTCCCTCACATAAAAGCTTATTAAAAAAAACAACAGATGACAGATTTTGAATTAAATCAGTATAGCTGTTTGGATAAGAAAAAGCAAAAAAAGTGTACCAAATTGGCCTAAAGAACAGTCTGTGTGAGCTAGTGTGGTCAATCACATTTGGGAATGTTATTATTCATAACATCAAAAGAAAACATTTCTGGAGTCTTAAAGGGGGATGGTCCAATTTAAGTATATAACGTTTTCATATTGATAGAATGGCCTTCACCCAAAAATCCCATCAGCAAAGTTTTGCGCCGATATTTCTATCCGTTTTGATGTGACAGCTAGAAACGTGATTTTGTGAGCCCCATAGAGAACTGTGTACAACTAATATTGGTTGACCAAAATGGAGTACACTTTCGCTCATAACTCCCATACCAAACATCATTTAGCCCTAAGATTTCACAGGGTAAATGAGAAAAATAGTAGCTTTCTTCTGATACCAAAATTTCAACCACTTCAGGTAAAATCTGGGGTTCTGGGGACGAGGCTATTAGCGATCGGGCCATGGACCCTTTAAAGGTGCAACGAGAGATTTCAAGTCATCCATATTTTCTGTGATATGCAGCGATTTCATATAAATTAGGCACTCAGTAGATTTCCCCATCCTTTATTTCACTACAGAAATAACTTTAAAATGAAAACAAGAGGTGATTTGTATATTCTATTATTTCAATAGAAAACAGGGCCTTCCAATATGAAAATAGCCTGGAAATAGCACCATGATACCTGTCTACGCTATCCATTAGTTGCTCCGTTGGTTCAGGAAAGTAAAGTTTGAGGTCATTTTCTTGAGGTGGCACTATTTAATTAATGGAAATAGTACAATTGGGATCCCAATTTGAATTACAAAATTGCTTATTTTATGATTTTAAATATGCATTTTTTAGCATTCTCGTGCGTAGGTATAGTTTCCTAGACCAATTACCAACATTAACTGTGCAAAAATATCAATTTCGAAACAAATGCGGGGCGGGCACTCTTAAAAAAATGTGCTGTTATTGCTTTATTTGGGTTATCTTTCAGAAATAAAATGTCAGGTTGGTTTGTGATATTGATGCACGCTTGCTGCATTTTTTGGCAATGTCAAACCTTTGGAAAGCAAACTCACAATTTAAAATGAGGTTAAATCTTTGCATGTGCTTGCCTTTAAAGGTATTTGTCCAAAAATTACGAGTGATGACAAATAATTGCACAAGGCCCTGTAGGAATACGTCAGCAATGATCTATGCACAAAACGCAAACAATATTCAGTTTATTAACTATTAACTATTACAAATCGATTAGCCATTTTTCTCTTTTCATCAATTAAGTTGTGAATATATTAAAAACTCTATGTAAAAGAAAATAATGTTTAAAAGTGATGACCTGATATGTTCTGATTTTAATGTGCCATTTTCACACTCAATAAAAGCATATTAAAAAAGAAAGATGACAACCTTAGAAATTAAATCAGTCCAGCGGTTGGATAAGAAAATGCAAAAAAAGTGTCCAAATTGGCCTAAAGAACAGTCTGGGTGAGCAAGTGAGGGTGATCACATTTGGGGAAGGATTTTGATTCATAACATCAAAAGAAAACATTTTCTGGAGCCTTAACCTACATCCAACCCAAGGGGGTTTTCCTTACTAACATTCACGAACCAAGGGAGTGTACCACCTCCCCAACACACCCCAACCCCCCTCCCTCCCCCCCCCCCACCCGATTTTTCGTAATTAAGGGATAACTCATTAGTGATTCAGTGACATAGCTAACATAAGTCCTTTCTTCAAATAAGTACAACAAACCTATCAAGTTTTTTAACAATATGGCGTCATAGTGACGTCATTACCGAGAGCATATTTATAACTTATTTGTAAGCAAATCTACAAAATCAAAGGGGTTCCCACAATGTTGCCATTCATGCTAGCAAAATGGTATTTATTTGGCAATGATAAGTGCCAAAGGAGAGTCCACTGTTATTACTTACAAAATCAAGAAAAAAGAAAAATACAAATAATTGTCAGTATTTGCTTACAGTAGCATAATACTTTAAAGGTCGGGTGTTTACGATCGTCTTTGGGGACCCCCTGATGTACCCGGAAAGGAGTATCGATTTGATTATTCAGACGAAGGGCCGTTATTTTTCTCATTGTCGTCTCTGAAATTTTGTGCCTCGAATCCTTCATTCCCAAGATAACAAAAAAACCGCCTTTTAGTGGTTTAACCACTTGTATTAGCACAGTATTGAATAGGGCTTGGCAACATGGCATTATTGCGTTTTTTTCTACCATCAAAACCGCAAGTTCGTTTCCCCGGTACTGATGGGGGGTATGGCAAGTGACCCATGCGTTCATATCAAGTAGAGACACAAACACATTAAATCGGACAAGCCTGTAAAGGCTGATTCAGAGAGATTGCAAAATATATTTTTGGGTTTGTAATAAGTAAAAATGGCCATCTAGTAGAAATAACGATATTCACATAAAATGCCTAATTCCAAAGTTAGAGATGAATCGGATTTGTCGGTTTCAGTGCAGTGAAAACATTGTTGTAGCTTACTGTATTTTGCGAAACGAAGGCCCCAAAAAACGAAAACAGAACTCCCATGGAGTAAACGCTTTATTACGTCATGCATGCCTAAGTGTATAACGACTAAAGCGTTGTACTCCAATGGGAGTTTCGGTTTCGTTTCGTTTCGCAAATACAGTAAGCTTTGTGACAGTTATAACAGTGCCATAGGATGTGTATAACAAAAATTCCGGATCCGGATTTTATGACAAAGTTTTGATTTTTATATGGAAGGACTTCAATTTGAGCTAGTTATTTCAAAACGTTGTTAGTATATGGACAGGCTTTGTTGATAGGCAAAAAACATGTTGTTGAAAGGAGCTGGCCTAATCAGAAAAAATCTCTGAGTCAGACGGTAAACAAAAGAACCTTTTTTGGCATTTTTACACGGGAGAGTTAGGAAGGTGGCAACCCTCCTTCTTACTTTGACAGGAACAACTGACCTCCCTAAAAGGTGGTTACCCATTTTTTTCCCTGCTAAAAGACCACAAAGGATGAACTTACCAATTACATAAAAGCCTTAGATCATATTTGTTTGCCAATTTTTTGCATATGTTAATCTGTTGGGGGTAGTACCCCCCCCCCCCCCCTGGTTGGTCGAGGGTTAAATCACCCAGGGTTGTGTAGAGAACAGTCTGGAACCTTCTTCCATTAAAATTGTTATTTTGATGGGGTATTAAAGTGGGGCAAGGTGTTGATAAGTCATCATCTTTAAGTATGCAGGCACAAATCAATCATGGATATTATCGAACATATATTCTCTCTAAGATACTATGTGTTGTGTAATTAGAATTGATTTAAAAAAAATAAAATACGTCACTATGTGAAACACATAATTGTACAATATGTGGCTATATATGGGTTTTGACAATCTATATTATATGTAACCCTGTGATCTGGTACAGTCAACAATTTGGTACAACCAGGGAGAGGCACTCCAGCAGTGGTGTTGACATATCACGGGCACGGTAAAAAATAATGTATTGCTGCTTATCAGGGAAGACAATAGCAGATTGAGGGAAAAATGCTCTAATAACCAGTTCATTTGTAAAATTTCTGTGCTATGCAGGGCACGCAAGTTTTAAGTGTGATTTAACCCTGATTTCAGTACAGGGACCGCATTAGACAGTACCTGTTGTGATGGTTTTACCACAAAAATTGAGGTTATGAATTTCTCTGTTAATACTTGCACATCAGTTTGATTTGCTCAATCAAAAATAGAAAAAAAATCATAAAAAATCAGATTTTGATGTTTGAACAAGTGCAGGATCCTAACATTACCATGCAAATGTAGGGACAAGAAACAACCGAATAAGGACAAATCGGGAAGTTTTAGTCATACCTGTCCGTTCGGACACTTATACAACACGTAAATTGAATGGAAGATTCCTAAGCTTTGAACCACTGGCAGTTTTCTTACTTACTGTAAATTCGTCAGTTTGGAAAAAGTAACTTATGAAAAAATTTCTACAGACTTATGTTCACTGTTAAGATATTCCTGCAAAAAAGCACATATTTTTGGAATGCATGCGGATAAATCACTGAATAGTGTCTTAAAGACACTTCAGACCAAACTAAACATTAAAAATAAATTTAAGATTAAGATTTTTTTTAAATGTGCCTTTTACGTTTAAGCATTGTTACTTATTGTAAAACACCAAACGTTGTTGTATTGAAAAGCAAATATTCAGGGTACAAGCTTGCCCAGCCACATAGGCCATAGTCCTGGAAGAATTAGGAGACCAGTCGCACTATGTCCAAGGGTTTGTTCATCAGCGGGGCGTGGACTGTGATTGGTTTGGGCATGATGTTTGAACCCAATGATTTAAAAATTGCCAAAAAATGCCTAATTTTAGACTATGGAACATTTATTTCACATTATAAAATTTGTTTTAATTTTTTAATACAGCTTTAAATGGTCACAGATTATTGTTCACAGCCGAAGATTGATTGGTTCGGCCCATCAAATTCCGAAATTGCAATCAGTCACGTATTCTGTCCCTGACTATAGGTGGGGATGGATCTATCCCATGAAAGGTACTTCAACCTACATTAATTGGTCAGCAAATTGGGAATTTTATAACCATATACACAAATGTATTGTCTATCAGTAAGACAACCAGCCAAAAAGCCAATGAAGTCCAGTAAAAGTAACTATAGTCCCTTTACCTATGTGCAGTGATGTCATAACCTTGACACAGCTTTTACACACGTCTGTGTGCGCGTGTGTATAAACGCCTTCGCTCTTAGCCAACATGCTTGGTTTACTGATGCAATGATCAAATCTCGCTTTGACATCACTGCGCGGAGGTAAGGAAATACAGGTAGTATTGATGAGGGAGATGGAGTCTTAGTACACTAACATCTTGAGGTCTAATAGCTAATTTTATTGGTAATTCAGGTTATATGATGTATTTAGCCAATCAGAGACAAGGTAAGAAAAGGTTCAAGGTTTGTACAGATATATAGGTCTATTTTGATTGGTTACTCTGAGGTTGTATCATGCTATATAATTTAGTAAGCCAATCAGAAATGCTGTAAGAAAAGGTAGTAGGCCTCCAGGGATTAATGTTATTTTGGCCCACTTCATTTACATTGGAGAGGGTATCTACTTTTATAGGACTTCATCACCTTTTGGTTTGTTCTCTAAGTGAAGTGAAAGTGTGGATTTCCTGAAGCTTTGTTATTTCATGTTATCTATTGCATGATCTAGATTTTTGCACTTTGCATAAGTTTCACATTTTGAAAGCTGAGAAATGCAAGTAAATGTCAATTTCATAATTTGATGATGTGTAGTACATATACACTGTTAGAAACCTTCATAAATTTTACAGATTTGTTATTTTTTGTTGCTGTCAAATGGACATTTTTGTCATTTTTTTTTAAAAGTTGAAAGTATACTATACACACGTACAAATACACCCTTCAGTTCAGGACAGTTTAATAACATACCAAAATATTATCAAGTATGATTTTTAGACTTTTTTTTAAATCTGTAAAATTACAGAAGGATATTAAAGGCGCAACGAGAGGTTTTGAGTCATCCATATTTTCTGCCATATGAAGTGGTTTCATATAGATTACACACAAAATAGATCTCTTACCTTTTATTTGGCTACAGAAATGTCTTAAAAGTGAAAACAAAAGGTGATTTTATATGCTTATATTTCACTATAAAACATAGGCTAAATTTCATATTTGCTCCTATAGGAAATTATAAATTTCACAATGTTTGTACCAAAGAAATCATTCTCAGCTTCATCCTTTCAGATTATGATATTTTTGATAGAGAGCTTTAATAGATCTCTTACCTTTTATTTGGCAACAGAAATGTCTTAAAAGTGAAAACAAAAGGTGATTTTATATGCTTATATTTCACTATAAAACATAGGCTAAATTTCATA
The DNA here is from genome assembly GCA_023653785.1 of Ophioderma brevispina. Taxonomy (NCBI): domain Eukaryota; kingdom Metazoa; phylum Echinodermata; class Ophiuroidea; order Amphilepidida; family Ophiodermatidae; genus Ophioderma; species Ophioderma brevispina. The sequence goes on from JAMKCH010004484.1 coordinate 15,169, forward strand.
TTTGCTCCTTTAGGAAATTATAAATTTCACAATGTTTGTACCAAAGAAATCATTCTCAGCTTCATCCTTTCAGATGGTGATATTTTTTAAAGAAAGCTTTACATCAGTGCAAAAATCAGAATTTTCAGTTTTTGAGGAGCACCTGTTATATGCAAAAATCTCTCATTGCACCTTTAAGGGAAAAAAATGAAAGTGGACAATATTGCATTTGGGGGTATAGTTGGTTGATTTAATAATGTGGAGCCATGCAGTGTGTGTTGTAAGCCAGGTCAGCTGATTCAGACTGTGACCTAATGTTCAAGTTTTAAAATTCAACAACCTATATATGTTACACATAATAATTACAATGTCTATAATAAAACGAGATATGTGTCTTCCTTTCTGCAGTATTTAGCATTTTTTTCATGCAGAGCAACCAAAGTATATCCTAAGGCAACATCAAGCAAAGATGTGTGCTAAATTAATTACAGTACCTCAATTAAATATGTCAGTGCTATCAGCAGTAGATAGCAGGGAAGTGGGTAATAAGGCCATGGCAATTTTTGAGTACAACTCTGCCAATTTGGAAAGAAATGCATTTTTGAAATACTGTATAAGTCAATATTTTTGCGTACAGATGTTTTTGCGAATTTGCTAATGACCGACATTTCTATTTTCACGATTAAATTTTGTAAACAAGAAATTTCATTAAACCAGATTAATATTGACCCTAATTATAACCAATTCAAATATATTTTAAAATTCTTACTATATTTTCTTTTTCATGCTGTAATGCAGTTTTGTGTGGTGTAGTTTCCATCAGTTATTTCAGTATAGTGTTGCTTCTTTCGCAGTGCAAACTTTACGGACCTTGAGCCCATTTCCCTTTAAAAGAGTGTCATCCAGATAGAGTTGATACTGATCTCCAGCATTTAAAGTGGCACTGGCACATTTTCAGAAAATATGAAAGTTCTTCAATTGCTGACAAGTGATAGTGTAGGCCATTGGAAGAATAGAGATGTATTTTACACATAAAAATAACATACCCAAAAGCAGATAGGGACATAAACCAGAGCATCAATGATGCAGAAGCCTATCAAGTGATGGTATTCAAAGAGGACAATGTTTTGTGACAACCTTACTTTACGTACAATGGGAAATACTATGATAAACAAATTATCTTGGTATAAAAAATTTTGGTAATTAAGAACACGGTGGTTCTCAACCACAAGTCTTGCCCCTCTTTGTGATCACAAAATATGTAACATTGTATGATGGTGTTAAAAGGTCATATAAGGGTCAATGGGTGTCATTCTCTGAACACACCCCATGAGTCAGTGGCTTTTCTGACCAAGCTCGGCTGCAATCGGCTCAATTGTTTAGGCAGAAGAGAAACAAATTATATAAGTTTACAAAATCGCCCCTTTAATTGGCACACATGAACTTTGACCCAATCTCACTATGATTTGCAATATGACATTTGTTTACAACATACACACACATCCAGATACTTACACACATACATACACCATAAGAGACGAGCACAGACAGGCATAGATATGGAAACAGATACACGGACAGACACATACACACAGGGAAATTCCAGACATTTATTTTAAATTGAGAAAGAATTAATTTGGATTTTTACAAGGGTAGAGGATATTATACTATGAGCAGTCACTTAGTGTCAAATTCTATTGATAGGTGCATGCACTGGGCTTATTATAGAAACAGGCTTTGAATTACAATTTTAGAATTACATGCACCGGTGCACGTAACTTCAAAAATTTACATGCACAATGTAAAAGTTACATGCACAGGCTATGTAAACATGGATTGGTAACCTTTATTCATATCAGACTCAAATTTGATTATTTCAGCATTCAATGACTTTCTATGAAATAAGCTAAAATTGCATAGTTTACGAATTCACAAAGTTTAAATTTACATGCACATGTGCATGCAGGATACAAGAGTTACATGCACAGAGAGAAAACTACATGCACCTGTGCATGTGTGCACCTGGGTTTTTCGAAGCCTGTATAGAAAATACACAAGTTTACATTGTGAGGAAATATAAACATTTTTTTAAGTTACTCATGTACAGAAATGTTACATTATATTAATGCTATAACATATCATCTTAAAACTACTAGTATATACTAGCATATTGCAAAATGTACAAGACATGGGATGTGTCCTTGCTTAAGTCTGTGACCTTAGCTTCATGCCAGCACACTGACAAACACAACTAAGGTCAAACATTAGACCGCAAATGCATCAAGGCTAGCATTAGTAACATATACCAGCTAGGACAAGTGATGCTGCATGCAAAAAATGCCTACTAATTGTCACCTTGGAAATCAGGGCAAAAATACAAAAAGTACCCCAAAAAAACAATTTGAACTCAAAATGTCAAAAATTTGTAACATAGAAAGCACCAGCAATTTCAGTACTTGCATAACTGTGATTTTCGCAAGAACTGAACAGGATACAAAAGACTAGTTTCGATTTTAGTGGCTGCCCTTGACAGAAAATCTACTTGATGGGAAAAGCCTATCTATTGATAGGCTGATAAGAGGCTAAAGACATCCTGGTAATTTGTAGGATAACTTTTAAGTTTGCCGTAACTTTAATCAACAAATGTGTCTATTACATAAATATCCTAGACTCGTACTCATTGAAATTAAAACCACAAAGGTCACAGACCAGTCAAACAGGATGCATGCTGTGAGAATCAACTCTGGCATGTGTTTTCTTGTGTTACACGCCATTTCCGCACTGTCTGCTGAATTAATGTTGCCGGCGACATTAATTATAGAATTGTTCTGTTTACCCATAAGCACGCTGATTTGGGCTTAATAATTTACATGTGAAAAGATAAAACCCGGATAATTTTTCTCACCTATTTGGTGTGACTGATGATTAAAGAATAGTCCTAGCAAATCTGGAAAGAAAGATATTTAGGGAAAGATTGAAAGTGGACAATATTACATGTTTTCTCTTTTTTTGTGGGGGGGGGGTGTATTTAGATTTTGTGGAGCCATGCAATGTGTTTTAAACCAGGTCAGCTGATTCAGATTTAAAATTCAACAACCTATAAAAATTACAAGATATGTCTCCCTTTTTGCATTATTGAGCAATTTCTTTCATGCAGAGCAACCAAAGTATATCCTAAGGCAACATCAAGCAAAGATGTGTGCTAAATTAATTACAGTACCTCAATTAAATATGTCAGTGCTATCAGCAGTAGATAGCATGGAAGTGGGTAATAAGGCCAAGGCAATTTTTGAGCACAACTCTTCCAATTTGGAAGGAAATGCAGATTTGAAATGCCATATCAGTCAACATTTTTGTGTACAGATATTTTTGCAAATTTGCTAATGACCGACATTTTGTGAGTTTTTATTTTTGTGATTGAATTTGTAAACAAGAAAAGTTAATCAAACCAGATTAATATTGGCCCTAATTATAACCAACTCAAATATCTTTTTAAATTCTTATTATAGTTTCTTTTTTCATGCTGTAATGCAGTTTTCTGTGTTGTTACGAGCAGTTATTTCAGTATAGCATTGCTTCTTTCGCAGTGTGAACCTATCAATGGCGGATCAGGAATTTGAACATGTCCAAAATTACCGGGGGGTTGAAAGGCGATGGAACTGGTCACATTAGCTCAAAATAGCTTCAAAAGGGCTGATGTTGCAAGGAATATTGCAAATACCGGGAGTTGCGTGCCCCTCACCCCTCTGGATCCGCGCCTGCTTATGGACCTTTAGCTCATTTTCCTCTAAAAGATCATGTCATCCTGTTTTTCCTGCTGGCAATATTTTTAGATAGGTCTTCGATTGGGTTTTCTTTTTTACCATTTTTAATTGCATTATTTTACTTAACAGACATGGTCCAGTTGGTTTAACTGGAAAATAGGGAAGTTTTTTTAGTAGTTATAATTATGTATGGTAGGTAATGTTGTTTAAAAAAACTACCACCCCTTACGTTGGGAAGTTGTTACCGGACTATGTTTTGTGTTTTACCAATTTCTAAGCATTTCTAGAAAGTGCATTATTTTTTGCGAGTTTTGATTTTTGTGGTTAGATTATTTGCAAAATTCAATGAAATAAAACCTTGTGAAAATTTCTACTTAAAGCGGCCATGGCACATTTTCACAAAATATGAAATCTTCAACGATTTGCTCTCCAAAGAATCAGTCTAGGCCATGAAGAACAGAGATATATTTTACACATAAAAATAACATACACCAAAACAGATAGGGCATTGATATGAGGATAAAGACAGCTAGGTAATTTGTAGGCCAATTTTTTAAGTTTCCATAACTTTAATCAACAAATGGTATATTACATGCATATTTTTGACTCGTACTCATGATATTAAAACCACAAAAGAGTTATATGACCGGATCAACAGTGTACAGAGTGAGAACATGCATCTGGCGTGCGTGTTCTTATTGTGTTAACCTCCATTTTCGTTGTCCTCCTGAATTTCTCGTCAACCCGGCACGCTAAATTACAAACGTTTCGTTTACCCCATAATGAAAGCGATTTGGTCTTATTATTTGTCGGGTGAGGGCTTGTTGTATATATGTTATGGCATTGTGTTTGACTCTATATATCACTCTATCCTGTCTGTTCCCACTTGCCTAATGCTCTTGTGCCCCACCTTGGACCGATTGCAGACGAAATCGGTCAGAAATAATCATTGACGCCAGGCCCATGTGGGGGGGGGGGGGGTGTTCACAGATTTTTTTTTTTTTTGGCAAAGGTCATGTGGTCCGATTAAAGGGTCATTCTTTGACAATCTATCAATTCCTTCTTGTTCCACCAATCAATTGTCTATAATCCCTAGAGTTGGTCAGAAGAACCTGCTGACCCAAGGTCCATATGGGGTGTTCTAAGATTTGGGTCAAAGGTCATGTGGCCATTTAAGGGCATCTTGAAAATCTATAAATTCCTTCCTTTGCCACAAATAAATTGCCTAATAAATCACTAGCACGTGGTTAGAAGAACCACTGGACCCAAGGTCCATATGGGGTGGTCACAGATTTGGGTGAAAGGTCATGTGGGGGCCAATTAAAGGGCAAAATCTTTGAAAATCTATACTTCCTTCTTGATGCCACAAATCAATTGCTCAAATCACTAGACTTGGTCAGAAGAACTGCTGACCCACGGTCCATGTGGGGTGTTTGCAGATTGGGCAAGGTCATGTGGGCCGATAAAGGGGCATTGTTTTGAAAATCATAAATTCCTTCTTGTGCCACAAATCACTTTTTATAATCACTGACTTGGTTAGAAGAACTCCTGACCCAAGATCCATTATGGGAGTTCAGATTTGATCAAAAGATCATGTCAGACTGATAAAGGGGGCATTCTTTGAAAATATATAAATTAGTTCTTGTGCAACAAATCAATGCTATAATCCTTAAGAACTTAGTAAGGAGAACTGCTGTTACACTTGCATAAATGGTCAGTGCCAAACGTTGGCTATTGACAGCGAAAATGGTCAGTATAATCACTGATCGAAGGCCCATGTGGGGTGTTCACAGATTTGGGTCAGAGGTCACGTGAGCCGATTAAAGGGGCATTCTTTGAAAATCTATAAATTCCTTCTTGTGCCACAAATCAATTGCTATAATCACTAGACTTATTCAGAAGAACCGCTGACCCAAGGCCCATATAGGGTGTTCATAGATTTGGGTCAAAGGTCGCCTGGTCCGATTAAAAGGGCATTCTTTAAAAAAATCTATAAATTCCCTCTTGTGCCTCAAATCATTTCCTATAATACCGAACATGCTCAGAAGAAACATTGATCCAACGCCCATATGGGGTGCTCATAGATTTGGGTTAAAAGTCATGTAGACTGATTAAAGGGGCATTCTTTGGAAATTATAAATTCCTTCTTGTGCCACAAATCAATTGTTATAATCAATAAATTTGGTTGGAATTGTTGACCCAAGGCCCACAAGTCTATCTCATGCAGGGTCATTCAAGGTCAAATCTTTGCACATGGTTGTGTGGTCATGAAACCTAATGAATATGGTCAACATTCAATACTGAAATTTGGAGGTCATTTCAAGGTCATGCAAGGTTATTCAAGGTCAAATCACTAATGTGGTAGGAGGATGAAACTTGGTGGGTGTGGTCAATGGTTCAGCGCCAAAACTTTTCGAGGTCATTTCAAGGTCATGCAGGGTCATCACAATCTTTCCTGAGATCTTAACATTATGTTGCTTTTTGTTCTTTAGCTACCGCACTGTGCGGGGGACCTTTGTGGTTCAAGAACCGCCTTGTCACAATTAATGTCTCCACAGTGGAAAATGTTGTGACCCCCTGGGATGGTGTCAAATAAAAGACAGAGAAATAAAAAATACTATAAATGTAAAACTGGAGTGCTACTCATAATGTCTCTTACTTATGCTCATGTGGGGACTTCTCAAGATTAATATCTGCACAATAGAAAATGTTGTTCCCCCAGAGTGGTGTGCCCATACTAATTACCTGCTGAGCTACAGCACCATTGGTGCTCTTGTTAAAGGTCCATAGTCCGATCGCTAATAGCCTCGTCCCCAGGGGCCTCAGATTTTAAGTGGTCAACATTTTGGTATCTGAAGAAAGCTACTATTATTCTCATTTACCCTGTGAAATCTTAGGGCTAAAGGATGTTTGGTTTGGAAGTTTTTAGTGAAAATGTGCTCCATTTTGGTTGACCAATATTAATTTTACACGCTAGTGTATAGTCCGTGTCTCTACCTCTGTGCATTGATATCATAACATTTATGCCCACATTAAGAAATGCCGTCTTTGTGCGCGTGCGTGAAAGCGCCATCACTTCAAGTCCGTGCGAGTGATTTGCTCTTGCGACCAACCAATCATCACGGCCGGAGGTAGGAGAAATGGACTATTGGGTTAAAAAATCATGTTTTTATCTTCCATCAAATTGGATTGAATGGATTTTGGTGTGAAGGCCATTCTATAATACAAAAACTTTCACGATACTTTAATCGGTTCATCCCCCTTTAAAGACCCTGTTTGGACTTGCATCAGTTGACAAGACTTCATAGATGGTACCTTCCCCTGCTGGGCTGTGGCAATTATTCATTGCAAAATGATCACGCATGGCCTATTAAGTTTAAAATTGTCAGCTCTGATCTGATTCATCAACTCGTTACCACCAGAACATATTTTTACCCAAAAATCTTAAGTATCTCATCTTAATCTAATATGAAATGACATTGCAGTAATGTTTCTAATACAAAATGCACATACCTGCCTATGAAATCTATCAATTCAATGCCACATGTAAAGATTTCTTAATCAACACACACCATACAAATACAACAAGCTACAACCAACAAGTATTTATGAGTGAAGGTTATCACTGTATTTCTGGGAGAATGCCATATAATAGCCACTTGTGTTGAACTATAAACTGCATGTGTTTACTTGCTATGCATGCCAGGAAAGGGTTTGCTGATGTATGGCAGTTCCGGCAGGGCAGGACATTTTTTGTACAATTTAACAAATTTGGGATCAACCTAAAGCTTAAAATGTGCTGCCTTAGTTAATGAAAACAGTATACAAATGATTCTCATCATTTTTATTAATTAGCATGATAAAAATTACATACCCAACCCCCGGGACCCAACTTCACGCTGAAATGGAACATTTCCAAAAGTAACAACATATTGGGACAACATCCCGGTGACGACAACGTGTAGTACGTATTGCCACTTGGGTACCAAGAAGGCTTCTATGAGATTTGGCCTGAAAATTTATGCTCGAGGAGCATCTTATGCTCCTGGAGCATACTTTTGGGCCAGAGCTTTTCACGTGTGCGCTGGAGTAAACAGGATGACATCACGCATAAGGCCTTCCAGTTGGATGAAGCTCTCCGCCAGTTTTCTGAAGTGCCTCATTATGCCCAATTAAAATATGGCTCAATAAAAAAGGTTGAAGTGCTGATAAAGTAAAATTTGTCTATTTTGCTTCTATTTACAGTAAGAATGTAACCAATAAATAAGACCGGTTCTAAAAAAATGTCCTGGCCCCTTTAACACACACTCTTCTACAGCCCTGTTAGTTCATTTTTGCTTTACTATTCAAACAGCTAGGACCGATTTAACTCAAAAAAGTGTTAATCAGATGCTTTGATGGTGCTTCATGAGGAAACAAAATGAAAAATGGGAACATGATTGAGCTCATCCAACCTTTAAAAGAGTATTAAAATTCTACATATACCAAGACAGGCTGCAGACAAGGCAAGAAAACTCCGATTGTACTTTTTAAAATTAAAAAGTTTGCCACCTAACTTCATGCACAGTTCAAACCAAAATGAGATTAAGGTGCAATGAGAGATTTGGGCACCACAAATTGTTTCTATGTAGAGATTCAATAGATAAGACCACGATAGAGTTCTTGTATTTGGCCTACAGAAATGCCTTGAGTGCAAACCATATGGCAATTGATGTGGTAAATATTAAACAGATGAATTTGGTATTTGTTCCAATAGTAAATTTCACCATTTTACAACAAAAATATAATTCTCTGCTTAATCCTTTCACATGGGAATATTGTTGATAGAGAGCTTTACCTAGTGCAAGAATTTTCATGTTTTTAGGGACACCGTTTTGTGAATTTCTCGGTGGACCTTTAATTCAAGCTGTGGTGTTATAATTTTGTTAGAATCAGAATCAAATCTTTATTTCCATACATAAAAAATCATACATATACATATCAAACAATCACAAAAGATATTTAAAAAAAAATACAATATGGAGGAGGTGGTCAAAAGGCCAAAAAGGCCAGAAGACGAACACCCCTTATCAAAAAGATTACACATCCAGAATATCAAAATGAAAACACAGTGAACATAATATCATAATCAAAAATTTTCAAAATACAAGACTTATATGCTCCAGAAATCCCAAAATTAGTCATACTTAGAAATAAGTTGTTTTTATATTGATTTCTAAAATGTTTAGTTGAATTTGATTGCGTCAGTGTTTGGTTCAGTGAATTCCAAAGGAGCGGTCCAAATGTCCGACGGATTGATCGGAACATACTTTTTTTTTTTTATTATGAGTCAAATTCTAATTATATTTATTTCTTGTGTTATAATTGTGGACGTCATAGCGTCTAGTAAAATATCCATTAAAGGTAGTTGGCAACTGATTTGTGCCTATACTGATACAGAAATACCCCATTCTAAATTATACATGTCAAAGATGTTAAGAATATTGTGACTTGAAAATAATGGCGCCGTATGGCTTCTATAATGGATATTAGAAACAGTTCTGAGAGCCCATTTTTGGAGCTTAAATAATTTGTCTAAGGCACAATTTTTGAACTTTTCCCCATATTAAAATAGCATAATTTAAATACGGCAAGATGAGATACAAGAGAAAAACGTAAAAGACGTTGTGCTACATAAATTTAAGCTTATTTAAACCTCAAATATTTCGTGATATAGTTTTTGAAATACCATCAGTATGTTGCTTCCAAGTTAGGTTTTCATCTATTAGTACCCCCTAAGAACTTTGTTTCAGATACTTCTTTTAAATTTGTATTATCGAGAGATCGTATGGCTCCAAACATATGTCATTTGGGGATGACTTATCATTACGACACGACTTCTCAATTGAACATGATTTAGCTACCTGACCGCATATATGCATTCATTTCCTGCAATACAGGGCCAGGCGCGATCTAGGGAGGGGGCAGAGTGGGGCGCGCGGCCGCCCAGTAAATTCTGCAAAATCAGACCATTGGGACAAGTTTCACTTCAGCCCCCCCCCCCCCCCCGGTAATTTGGACTTTTTAAAAACTGATCCGCTCCTGAGGGCCGTCCTTAGATGGGGTAGGGGTGTGACACCCATCATTACATAATTTGTTGGCAAAATTTGCCTTTCATTGGCAATGTGTTGTGTTGTTTGTCGGTAACACAAAAACTCATTATTAATGTGAAAAAGCTGTAGTTTGAATTTTCAATGTAAATAAAATGTTTGCTTTTCAAAGATATTAATTCTGTGGCTATGCTGTGAAATTGTATCACTGATGTAGCACGTTTGTTACTTCCATGTATTACATGTTACTTTAAAGGTGCATTGCCTCGTCCCTCTTTCTTACCTGCAAATTAATGAGATTTTTATATCATCTGAACTGATGGCCTAAATTTAGTATGTGTGCTATCTTACATGCATATTCGATCTACTTAGAGAAATTCACAATTATTTGTATTTTCTGTCCTTAAGGTATGTGTGTCATCAGAGGGAACATCTGATGAAATTTGCTAAATTAAAACATACATGTACTTTAAGGGTGTAGATAACAAATCTTGAAAAAAATAGGGGTATGGTACTCAATTTTGAGCTTTGAATGTTTAAAAAGGTCATGTTTCGCGTGCCAAAAGTTACTACAGTATATGAAAAAATTAAAATTTGCACCACATTATGCATTAGAGCAAAAAAACAATTCGATAGAATTTTTTATTTTCACTTTGTTTCAGGGTTTTCATAAATCTTTTGAAAGGTAATAAGAATAGGGGTTGGGGTGGGGGGCAAGGATTGACTTTGGGTTCAGACCATCATATTCAACTGACACTTGTCTAATCCACTTGTCTGATCATATTAGAAAAGAATGGGACAAAGGAAATTATACTGGTATGGTGTCCTCCTAGATTTACAAAAAGCATTTTTGATACTGTCAACCACAACATCTTGCTGGGTAAATTGAAGGCCATTGGTCTATCCGATAAATCTGTGAAATGGTTCAACTCGTATCTTACTGACAGGACCCAGGTTGTTGACATAGATGGAATGCACTCCAGCCCTAAAGAAATCACGTGCGGAGTACCGCAGGGCTCATTTTGGGCCATTGCTGTTCTTAATCATGTCAACGAGCATTGCCTCTGCGTGAATGTAAGCTTCTTCTTTATGCAGATGACTCGTCTCTGATGGTCTCGCACAGTGACTTCAGTTTCATTCACATCGGCTTAGTTTTTGAACTTGATGCGGTCACGACTGCTATCACAACAAGCTTTCAGTTGCACTTGGGAAAAACGAGTCGATCTTTTGACAAGCGTAAGCTTGGCGAGGCACTCAGACTGAACATATATTTTAATGATACCAGGATTGAAGCGAATCTGAAATAAAATGAACCATTGGACGTGGACCCTAGACCAAGTCCCTTGTGGCGAAATCACAGGTACACGGGTTAAAAGGGTTCAATTCTAGGCTTAAGTTCTGCACAAAAGGGTAAAAAAACAAAAAAAGTATTACTTGTTATACAAAACTTTTGGTTTCATCTGTAATCCAATGCCATTATGATTATGGCTGCAGTTTTGGTATAAGCTGTTAACAAAAACATTCATACTAAAGCTTCAAACCTCTCAAAACAAAATTATCAGACATGTTCTAGATCTTCCTCCTAGGCCATATAGGAGCCGCGGATTTCATCAAAGTCAATGGCTTCCAAGTGGGCTTAGGGGTGCACAAATTCATGGTGGCCATATTTTTTTTTTTTTTTTTTAGAATTTTGAATGGCGAGTCTCCACGTTACATGGTTAGTGACCGTGTTACTGTCACAAATTCACAATCACTATACCCGTGCTGGTAAGTTGGCCATTTACAAACCTCTTCTGGGGTCTCATGGTCAAAGACCTTCGCTTTACCACACCATCTCATTGTGACTTCTCTTCCTCATTAGTTCAATCTGAGCATACCAAAAACGGTTTTTAAGATGAAGGTCAAAATCATAATCTTCCTCTTAAAGCTCAAGCTGATGATGCGACTTTCATTCATTAATTGTAATGATAGCCTTCTCTTATATTTTGCTTCTATGCGGTTTAATATTTAATTGTATTAATATGTTTTTTTTTTAACCTATTATGCATTGCAGCTGGGCTGCTATTTTTATGTATTTGTTAGATTAATAGTGCAATCCTCTTAGGCCCTCATTGCATGTTCAAGGACCGCCAAGGAATTAAGTGCGGCATTTGTGTACTTTTTGTGTATTTTATCCTTGGTTAGTACCTAAATAAAGTGAAATGAATGAAATTTCCAGATAAATGGCAAAATATGGTCCAAAAAAACATCTATTTTGGCACCTGGCATTGTCAAATCCGAGACGCACATGCACGCACTTTGGTGCGTAGCCTCACAAATAAGAAAGGCGCGATCTAACGTTGGTTTTCGCTTAACGTCCAGAACACTTTTCTTATGGCATAACAATGAAAATCTTTTACTTTCTGGTTTCTGTTCACAACTTATAAAGCCTTCTCTAAATCATTTTAGCTTTTACCAAAATAACATTTCAATACCAGTAGGTCTTTCAGGGCTTTAGTCCTATGTAAAGTGAAATAGCTTGAAATACATGTGGGGGGCGGGCAAGTTTCATGTTTGTTCACACTTAGTTTTTAATTTTATTGTCGTTTGGGTTTCAATGTAAAGGGAATTTACTAAATCTTTATCTGCATTATGACTCACTTCATTTTTTAGTATTTTTCGTTTATTTATTTTGGTGTAAAGTTTATGGTTTGGTTATTATTGTCCAATAAATCTCCCAAGAAAAAACTTTTAATTTGTATATAGAAGAGGGTTTTTCTGCCGCACTAGGGCGCTGAGGCTTGAGGAACGGAGACCTTTGTAGCATCCTAGCCAACGTAAATTTGACATACTTGAGCCCTTTTGATAAAATTAGAACAAAAGGTCAATGGTTGCCGAGTTTTCCGCTAACAATATAAACTTTGGGTAGAATTTATGCACAATGGGTTAAAGAAAAGGCAGATTCCAGAGGGCGGCTGAGGGTCTACTAAACTGTCGGAAAACAGTCCCGAAAAGGCACGAACTGAGCCTGGATGGGCTTCCCCGCTGATACACCCTATACCACATTTTCTCAGGTCTATGCCCCTAATGAAGAACCAATCTTTGTAGGGTTCTTTGTAGAACAAAAAAAAAAAGTTCTGTGTCCAAGAAAATGGTTCTTTGTATAGTTTGTGTCATCTTAAGTTGAAGGTGACGTCACTGTGCCTTTTATGTTGCGCAGCCATGAATCGCGCGCGCTATCCTTGGAATCATAGCATGATACGCACGCGAATAAAGGCAGCACGGCCGAGTTGCCTGTGGGAATGCAAAGATGCAGTATGACATCACCTTCAACTTGAGATGACACACAGTATAGAATCTAAAACTCTAGAACTTTTAAAGGCTGACTCAGAGATTTAAAAATATAATTTTTTTGTGTAATAATTAAAAATAGTCACCTAGAACTAAAGATAGTAACCTCCAATGCACAATTCGAAAGTTTGAGATGAATTGGATATTTTGTTTTGATGCAGTAAACATTTATGTATATTATTGCGTGCCATAGGATACTGTGTATAACAAAAATTCCGGATCTGGACTTTTATAACAAAGTTGTGATTTTCTATATGCAGGACTTCGATTTGAGCTTAGCTATTTCACACAGTGCTTAGTATATGGATAAGCAGTGTGTACATGCAAAACATGATTTGTTTGCAAATTGAGGGCGCACTCCTCGGGAAATCTCTGAGTCAGCCTTTAAAGGTATGTTAATAAAACACCCTTCAGCGGTTCTTTGGTAGAACAGAAAGAAACAGATATCATTTTTTTGGCCACGAACATATTTTAGAACCAAAGCGTTATCACTGCTTCAAAATATAGGCCTACATAAACCGATATAAAAAGAACCTTGAAGGTTCTTGTAGAACCTAATGGTATATAACCTTAGCAATGCTTAGGGTGCTAAATATGGGACAAAAAGGGGGTTCTAAGTTGAACCATTTTCTCTATGAGTGTTTTGTGACATATTTTTCACATCTTTCCCATATTCATCTAATTATTATAGGCCTATCTCTGATATTTCTATGATGCGTCGGGCTTCAACGGGTGCCTGATGAATGCCGGTCTCTTTGTTTGAAGTTAGATTTTATTTTTTGTTATGGTGAAAAAAAAGGGCATGGTCAACTCTGTCTTTTGTGCTTTCACAAAACATTGCATTTGTACGTGCAACAAACGAGTTCTCTGCAAAATCTGCGTGTGCACCATATGCAGATTCAAGCAAGGCACAAGGTAAGATTTGAAATACGCATGCACAGTAGCTGAGCTAAGTTCTCTGCCAACGCAAATACCTTAAACGGACAGAGTGGCCTATGGGGCAGCGTGATACAAACTTTCGCTCATAACATCAAAACACTCTGTCGGAATCAACTGAAATTCTGGAAATAACCTTTTCTTGCGGACATCTAATGACCCGTTAACAAAAACGAAGGTGTTAGGATCATGAAATGTTTCAGCAAACAACACTCCCCCCCTCCACACATACACACAAACACATTGAAAATGGTCTTGAAAATTGAAATGGTCATTGAAAATTGAAATGTTATTGTTGTTGTATACATCTGCCAGCGTTGATGGTTTATAAAAAACTTTTAAACTTGGTAAATTTATGCGGAATGCAGAAATGTGGTACTTTATAACATTATACTTGTAGGCCGTATAATAGGGCATTTCCTACCTCGAATATATCTTTTGAATATGATTCAGATATGTGACTATGTCACAGTGCCAACAGTGTATAGTCACTTCCTATTTAAAGGGGCACTGACATGGTTGGTTATTTTTGTTGACTTCTTTGATTTAGTTGTTATAGTAAAGATTATCTCAAATGTGATGTGATCAAGCAAAATGAGTTGGAAGTCGAAAATATTGATTTTGAGATATAGCCAAACAAAGGAGAAAATGTCTTTTGTTTCCTATATTTTTTACCACCCTTCAACTTATTATTATATTTAGAATTAATTCATCAATTTCAATGGGGGTTTCAGCAAAAATGTATTTTTTAAATGGTGCATACAGTTATGTGGAAAAGTAAAAATCGAATGTGATCGACATCAGACTCATTTTGATCACATCACAAATGTAGTCATTCAAGCAAAAACAGGGGTGGATCCAGGATTTGAAAAACGTCAACATTACCGGGGGGCTGAAAGGCTGTAACTGGTCCAAATAGCTCAAAATGGGCTGATTTTGCAAGAATTTGCAGAATTACCGGGGGGCGCGTGCCCCTTCCGCCCCCTCCCTGGATCCGCGCCTGAAAAAGGCAAGCAAGTTATATCACATAGGACCTGTTCCTTCAAAATATAATTGGGCTTACAGGAATGACTATGCTTATAAACACCAGAATAACCTCAATACAAACAATAAATAATTACTTTGAATTAAAAATTTTATGGTATTCCAGTAATGAGTAGAACCAATTGAAGTCCCCCTTTCCCACATCACATTTTAAAGGGACAGGAGGAGATTTTTTGAGGATACAAATTTCTCTCAATTAGCCCTTGATCGGTTGGATGTTTCGAAGGTTTATTGGACAAATCGGTAAACAAGAAAATCAAAAACCATGTTATGAACTTCCCTGCTATCGTAACTGTCCCCATAGAAAGCATGCTTTGATTTTTCTGTTGTGTACGACCAAAATTCTAAATCGCCAACTATAATGATCTTATTATATAAAGACGGTGTATTCATCTTATTTACATCAGGTGGGATAATACATTGGTAAGCATTCGAAATACCGTATTGTTCCTAATAAACGCCCCGGGAGCGGTGCATTTTTTCAAAAGGGAGGGCGTTTATTACAGTCAAAAATAGAAAGTCAAAAATCACCTTACACACGCTTATTTTCGCTGATTACCAATAATACAAACGAACGAGCTGTTTTCGCACCTCCCGAGGTCAAAGTTCCATACTAATTAAACTATTACAACTGTGCACAACAGCGATTATGATACATATTATGACAGTCCCGGCCATTAAATCATGTGATTTAGGTAAGCTTAACTCATTTTCTTGAATTGTTTTATCCAAAAATCATAGGGGGGCGTTTATTAGAGCAGGGGCGTTTATTAGGAACAACACGGTATGCAAAAAAAAAACTGGGTTAGAAAAAAAATTGGGGATGAGCTATATTTATCTGATTTAGTATTGTTTTCTTTTTTCTGCTTTTAAGATGATGAAATCGTGATTTGTTGGATATAACTTTCCGTATGTTTTACAATCACAGGCAATCTTGTAGGACTTTCACTAGTCTACTATCATAACCATGCTATTTCAAAACTGCGCAGGGGCACTATAACAGCGGTTCCCTGGCTTTGTAAGTGCTAAATTGAAAACTTGGTTGATTTTCCTGCTTTTTTTTTCTCAGTGCACCTTTAAAATATATATGCACACTTGTAGTCTACTTGTAGAGGATATTACATCATTCCAAGATACGCAGCAAAAGCATTCAAGAAATGGCGGTGTCAAAGTTTCAATCACAAATACGGGACAATTTTAAGATGGAATTTCTGACATGTTGCATATGTCGAGAGCCATACGACAGCAATAGACACTTACCAAAAAGTTTGCCATGTCTGCACTCATTTTGTAAATCTTGCCTAATAAGACATGCTGATGGTAAATCACATTTCAGTTGCCCACAATGTTCTCAACCTTTTATTCGTCAGCACCAAAAATATTGAGCGTCTGCCTACAAATTTCTATGTGGAAAAGTTAAAGGATTATGAAGATTTACTATGTAATCCCTAACATGCGGAAGCTGTGATGATGGTAGCAATCTGCTGTGACTTGAATCTTCATATTGTAATGATTGCGAAATGTCACCTTTGGTTAACATGTGTTGATGCACGACAAAAAAATGCAAGGTCTACAGCATCATACACTAGTAAGTCCCAACAGGAATGTTGGCCAGTGGCAAGAGAATGAAAGATTAATAACACAAACAAGTACCGTCAATATCACAATCCAGCAATGTGTTGAACTTTAAACGATGTACATTATCATTGTTTGATCCAAATTGTCATTCATCTTAACCTTCCTTATGTTATTACTTTAGACTAATCATGGGCAAATGCTGAATGGTGGTGCAAAGGTGAGAGTCACTCAACACTGGAAGGATGGGGAAAAAAGGAGATGTCCTGTCAAGGGACCACAACGTGAACTTAATCTATCTCATATGGTTCTCCGGCGTAAAATAATCTCCGGAAAGAAATGGCGTCTTAATTTTACACCATAACTGCAATAACTGTGCAATTAACCTTTTAAAAATGTATGATAGAGAGTAGAGGGATTTCGTGTGTAGTAAAATAACATCCTTCTGCATATATGTTTTGTTGATATTATTGTAAATCCATGATGAGTGTCATAAGTGTTGTTTCCGCCCATAAATTGGTTAGGTCGTCTTCTAACACTAATAGAACTGAGCTGATTATCTATTGTGACATTCTGCAGAAATCATGCTGACCTCATTCCGTATCTCCCATTGAGGAGGAGGAAGGTACGATTTTTAATGACACACCAACACTAGTGTGTCATACTCATATACATGGGTATAAAACACAGTTTTTAGAAGCCTGATAATGGACCTGGAAACAAATGCAAAGCATAAAGTCACAGGCTCGACTGAGAAGTTTGAACCTGGGACCACAGTGGTGATGAAGGCACTGGAATACCTTGTGCGCCAACCGACCCCCCCCCCTCCAATATCTCCCATCGAAAAGGTCTTTAAAATCATCTGTGCAAACAATTGACAAGTTTATTTGCGTTCATTTATTAGTGAACTTAAAAAGAACGCAAACATCAATTCCTACATAACAAATACTTTTTATTAATGAGCTATTACAGACCTGTCTCAATGCAAATTACACAGTGGACATGCTGCAACCAAGGATCTCATTTTCAGCCTTCTGTTATATGAATGACCCCTTTTTCGTGACAAAGTGGTAAGAATGAGTCTTTTTGCTGGGTCGCACCGGCTATCGATATCCACTGGTCCTCAAAATGTGAAGGAGTCCTATTTGTAACTGAAAGTTTTTTTATTTCTGTGTGTTATAAAATGATTTTGTAAATGGATTAAAAATGCTATATTAAAGTCTGACTCAGAGATTTCATAATATAATTTTTTTAATATATTAATTAAAAATAGTCAACTAAACTAAAAACAGTCCCCTAAAATACTTAATTCCAAGTTTGAGATGAATCTATTGTTCTTTTGATGGGGGTGCAGTAAACATTATGTGTATATAACATTGCCATAGGATACTGTATATACAAAATTTCCTGGATCCGGAATTTTCAAACAAAGATGGATTTTCTATCTGAAGGACTTGATTTGAGCTTAGCTATTTCCACACAGTGAGTAGTAATATGGACATAAAGCATTATGTACATGCAAAAACACAATTTGTTTGAAAATTGAGGGCGCCCTCATCGGGAAATATCGAGTCGGCTGTAATGTGATATGTAATGTAACTTAATTTTCAAGTGACAAATGACAAAGTAACTGAGTTAATGTTTTAATGACATGTAAAATTTACTTTTAGACTCAACTGAAGACTGTTTGTTTTTTCACATGTTTACACTGAATAGAGTATACATGCACAAACAACCATAGCTGGCCCATGGTCAATTTCGAATATGCAGGACACTGGAGGTCTGTGATGTCTGTAGTTGTATGTCAACACATTTGCTCATATTGGAAAACATGTGTAGACTTGCGTCAAGATCCAAGTTCATTACTATTATTATCTCTGCTTCACAATGGTAGGGTGTTATTATTACACATTATCAGAGGGCTGGTGTAAGTCTTGAAACAATACTTCTACTCCTTACTCTTAGACCCGGTATGCGATGGTCAAGGTTGCTATAGTCCCATATCAGCATTGAAAAGAAATCTAACATTCTAGCAGCATTGTATGTGTCATTAATATGGAGGCATGCGATATATTTTGGAAGTCCAAAATTGACCCAATAATTTGAATTCAAAATTCTTGAAATCTACAGGTAGGTTCTATAAAAAATGATTGAGTACCTACTCGAATATACTAGTTTTTTATAGTTGTTTTGGTCAATATGTCGAAAAACCATTTACATTATCTGGGTTTATATAAAACAAACTTTTCTGGTATAACAGGTGAGTAATCCCTGGACAAAATAAGTATAATCCTTATCTGTACTTTTGCACTACTTTAAATGTACTTAATGGGTATTA